>QZWW01000025.1:179744-214258 GCA_004337795.1 Cryptosporidium viatorum
AATAATAATAACAATAATAATGCTAATGAAAGCCAAGAAGATGGAGGAAACCAAGGTCAAGAAGTTGAAGATACTAATTCTACCACAAATCCTGGCACTAAAACAGCTAATGATAGTGCCATTTCCGATACAAAGGATTGTAATAATAGCGTAGATATTGAAAGTAATTCGTAATAAATCTAATCAAACTATATAATTCAAATTTACTAATTTCCACATTATTCCTTTCTAGTAATTATATCAATGGCGCCAACATGAATTATTTCTATACCGTTACCACGTTTGGCGGCAACTATTAATAAAGAGAAAAAAAAAAGAAATTGTTGATATATAGATCAACTTTTGACATAGGATAAAGCAAAGGAAGACTTGTTGTACAGATCATAATAATTTTATGCATATTGACTCTATTTTGAGTTAAAATGAGGAATAATGACAGTAAAACTGGCAAACATAAACAGAATAGTCTTTTCAATGAAACAGTCAGAGAAATAAGGAAATTGGTTTATCCACATTTGGATAAGTTTCAACGTCAACAATATGATAATGCTAGAGCAAAAGTTTTAGGTATAAAACAAAAAAAATCTCAAAAAATGCCCTTACCAGAGTTAATTTCTCGTCAAAAAGCTACTAAAAGACATATTGATAAACGAAAACAATTAGAAGAAGAATTGGATGTTAAATTGCATATTGGTGATAAGGCTAATCGATTTGAAGCAGAAAAAGATCTTAAGAATCGAAGGAGGAGCAAAATTGAGAGGAGAAATATGTCCACAAACTTAAGTGGAAAAGGATTTTCTGAAAAATCTGGAGTTGTTTATGTAGGTAAAAATATCATCAAGAGAAGAAAACACTGAATATTGATTTAAATATCAAGTAGATATTACTCATTATCATCATGTATTTTTTTTTAAATACATTATATTAGAATAGTATTGCTATTTAAATAATTCTTATTTCTGTCTTCACTACTATTAACTATAATTAATTCATTGAATAATGATTAATCAATTGAGGGAATACTCTATTATCTAATGTCTTAACATTATTTAATTCCACAAGAATACTTATATGTCTGGAATTATCTATTCTTGGAGTTATTGTAATATAACCTGATACACTTCCAACTACTTTGAGAAGTTGATCATCAGGAGACTTTATGTGTAATATTGTCTGCTTCCAATGTGTTGGTTCATGAAATGGAGAAGTTTCCATATCAACTTTTTTAAATTCGGAATAAAATTCTGCATTGAATGAAACCACTAAAGAAGTAAAAAATGGGAATTCCTCAGAAAGTTCTATTTTAAAGGCTTGTCTTAAATTTGATAATTCTTGACTTGTTATATTCAAAATAGGTAAATTGGGAAGATCGAATACATTCTTACAGCGTAATCTTTCTACTGGAACAACTTCAACATATGGAGTAGTTAATAATGAAGATAATTTTGGGGATATCTCCGAAAGATCCAAATTATAAGGTCTATTATTAATCCAAGGACTTACTAAGTTATCAATAGAATCAGAATAATCTGCCAAAGAAATTTGTAATCTAACAGAAGAAGGAAAAATATGACCAGAAAATTTCCCATCATTAATCTTTAAATATCTGTTTCTAGCATCTAATATGGTATATAGCATACTCTCATATAGTAAACAATATCCCATCCATTCTGATATTATTATATCACATTTAAAAGGTACCGAATATTTTGGAGGTAAATCATTTTTTGAAATTGAAATCACTTTATTATCTACAATAATTAAGTTCAAATCTTCAAACTTTCCACAAATGAAATGAATCTTATCCTCTAAATTATTAGCTTGAGCAATTTTTTCTGCTATTTTAATAGTATCTTTTGCAGCATCAACAGCAACCACCATTTTTGCTCCACTTTGTACTGCAAATAAACTAAGAATACCGGTACCAGTACCAACGTCCAATACAATTTTATCTTTAAATAAATGAGTTGAGTTATTTGGATCAGTAATGAAATTATAATAAGCATCAGTTCTAACTTTATCCAAAATCATTTCTCTGTGAATATCTAAAGTAGAATAAGAGCTAAAATAAGGGGTATCTTCATTCTTAATTTGGTTTCTAATCAAATCATCAAAATTATGAAATTCTTTATCAAAATTTGGATTTAATATTTCAGTTTCCTTTTCTGATAAATCCAATAATTTTTTTGAAAGTTCATATGGAGATACTGTTATTGGCATACTTTGCTCAGAAGCAGTAGATATTCTACTACATGGTGATGGATATGGGTCATTCCTAGAATAAGATTCTAATGGCTCTTTAATTTGAAATTCTGATATCAAATCTGCCATAAATTTAATCTTTTGTTTTAATAATTTGTTTTCCTCTTCAATGGAAAGTTCACAAATAACATTTAGATTTCTCTCTTCTTGAATGAAGTCTTCGTTAAGAGTATCCAACTCTAAAATCAATCTATCATCATTCAAAACTGGAATTAATAGTGAGTCATCTTCCCAAATTTTATCATCATTTGTAATATTTTCATACTCCTTCTTAACATCTAATCCATCTTTGGCACACTTCCTTAAGTAATTAATTAGTCTCATTTGGTCATATTCTTCCTTTCCATTTGTTTCTTTTGAAAAATCAAACCCATGTTGTATTTTCATATGATTCCAAATTTCTTCAGTCAAATTTGAACTTAAATCACAAAATAAACACTTTGCTTCTGAAAGAGATTCAAATTCTTGTAGGTATGAATTATATTCTAACAATTCCACCTCATCTTCACTAATTTGCTCATCATCACTCGTATCAATGTGATTAACAATAATTGAAACTTCTTCTTTATTACAATTTTCTGACATATTTCTGAATTTTGCTACTAATGATATAAAAATTAAAATAAAAAACTGTTTCTTAACCTGTTAAATCATATAAGATGCAATCAATTGACTTCTTATCTTGTTAACGAGCTTATTTACAAAAACGATATAATAATTTATAATTAAATCAACGATGTAGCACCGTTTCTACTGTTATTAATGTGTTCACCACTCTATTTATTGATGCTTTACTGCTCTTTTCTCTAC
This sequence comes from Cryptosporidium viatorum, assembly GCA_004337795.1. NCBI lineage: Eukaryota > Apicomplexa > Conoidasida > Eucoccidiorida > Cryptosporidiidae > Cryptosporidium > Cryptosporidium viatorum. Next base: position 182,817 of record QZWW01000025.1, read on the forward strand.
TTGTCCAAATTCTCAATTTCTTTTTTTTCTTCTCTCCACTAAATTATGTCAAAATATTACTACATTTCATCTGCATTTCAGGCGGGCAAAATATGCCGCCTAATATCAATTTTTGACTAAGCATGAAAAAAAAATAAGAATAGCGAGCACAAGGAAAGAAGAGAAAAAATTGAAATTGATGTTAGAATAACGAGTATTATTAGAAAGAAGAACTACTTCTAAAAGAGAAGGAATATAGTGTTTGGATTGACTAAAAGAGAAGTTGATTGGTTGAGAGTATTGGGAAGAATATTGTTATTATTATCATTTTTTACTTTAATAAGAAGAAAAAGTTGAATAAAAATCAGATACTCAAAAAAAACATATATTTTTATTAGTAGAGGATACTAAAGATGGTGATTGAAAATGCGTTATTAACAGATGAACGAGATCAAAGCAGAAAGTGTGAGAACTGTGATAATGATTACAAGTACAAATGTCCAGCATGTAATACTAAATCGTGTAGCTTGGAGTGTGTAAATCATCACAAGTCCAAAACGGGATGTGATGGGGATGGTATAAAAAAGCATATTGGAAGAAAAATAGTAATAAGTCAATATAATAGTGATGATATGTGGAGAGATTTTAACTTTTTGGAAGATGTGAGAAGAAGAATATTGAATGCATCAAAAGAACAAGGAAATGAGAAATATGTTGAGAGCCAGACAATACAGCAGAGTTTTGGACCATTTAATGGTTTAAGAAGAAGAATCGGAGAGCAGAAAGGGAGATTTAAAATAGACGAAGAACAGAAGCTTGTCACAGTAATAAAAGAAACTAGTAAGTTGTCAAAGCATAGTCCAATTCCATTGTTGAAGAAGGCATGTAGTATTAGAAAGATTAAGATACATTTTTGTCCAATAAATGAGATGCAAATAAGAAAGAACAACACAACTTATTATAATAAGAAAGATGATTTATTATTATGGAAGATGGAGTTTAATATATATGAAGATAATAATCTAATAGAAAAGAAATACTTGGATAATGTATCAGAAAATGAGACTGTTATAGAAGTAATATTAAAATTGATGAGTAATCTAGACAAGAATCATATCAAACAAGTACTTTTAATGGACAACTTTAAAGATGAAGAAAATAAAGCTTTTCAAGAAATAGATCTATATAAAAGTTTTAAAGAAAACTTAATAGGTAAAAATATTATAGAATTTCCAAAATTCAAGGTAGAAATAGACAAATAATGAAAATATATTAATTCTAATATAGTTTTATAAATGATACTAAAGAAAGAAAACAATATTATAGCTTTATTTAACTAATTATAGCTTTTCCATAATCTTCTCGTCCAAGTTACTAGTACTAGAGTTTAATAGTACTTTACTGTTAGTGGTAAATATTTCGGATGATTCGAGGATTTTCCTATCAATTTCCTTTGCTTGTATTGCACTTAATTCTTCCAAAAGATCAGCTTCATTCATTGAAGGAAGAGACTGATTAATTATTTGAGAGATTTCATCGTGAATTGATTGCTGTTCTTTAATTGTATCAGATATTTTCTCCAATTTATCAGTATTTGCGGATGATATTAAAGATTGATGAGCCATAGCACTTGCTGATAATGCAGACATCGTCATTTGCTGAGTTTTTGCTGTCTCTAAATTAAGTAATTGTTGTTCTAATAATAAACTTGAACTTAACAATTTTTCTCTTTCTTGAGTGACCAATTTTTTTCTTCTTAATACTAACAAGGCTGAATTCTTATCTCCTTGTAATGCTAAATTTGCTGCTTCACTCTCAAGTTTCTTCTCTTTCTCCTCCAAATCAAGCAAAGATCTTTGAATTGCTTGTGATGCTTTTAATGCCTTTTCATGAGCTGATTCTATTTCAGAAAGAGGATTTGTTTCTTCTTTTTCTTGTTTTCTACGAAACAAAAACATTTTATTTCCTACTGATAATAACCAAATTTATATTCCAATAGTAATTTAGCGCAGTCTTTACTTAATTCAATAAAATGGGAGAAATGTTTATATATATGTATATTTATATATATAAATATATATAAATATTTGTACCTTTCTATTACCTCTTCCTCCTTTAATTTTATTTTTTTTATTATTTCCTACCCACTCACATATTTTTATATCAATATTTATAAATATTACGATACCGTCATCGGCGCCAAACATTTCCCGCCAAATTATGTAATTAATTGAATTAAATGTCAAAAATTCACACAAGAATAAAGCAACATTAGAAAAGTAACAAGTAAGAATAATAATCTAGCATTATTGGGGTTTAGTTTTTTATTTCTGTATGTAAATCTATTTATATACATATATATAACTTTTATTTTTACTTATTTATCTACAAAAGAGTTTTCTTTGATTCTTAATATAGCCTTTAAATTTCTAATTTATAATTCAATAGATGGGAAAATATTGAATATTTCGAAAGAAAAAGTAAAAGGGGAGAGAAAAATGACTTTAGATAAAAGAAGTAGAATTGGTGCAGAAATTGAAGACTCTGAAGGAGAAAGTGGTAAGAATAAGAAAATTAATATAGAAAATGATCAGGAAATAAGTGAGATTATTCGAGTATTAAAAAAATATATAAAAAATTTTGAAGTGGAAAAAGTGTACTATATTTTACAGAAGATAAACCAAAAAGAGATTCTTTTTGGAGATATTGAAAATCTTTTAGATTTGAGTTTTTCTCAAGTTATCAAAGAATGTTTGGAGGGCTTAAATATTACAATTTCACTTAATAATAACCAAGCTCTTGTCAATGGGTTAAATATCAAAATTCTTAAGTTGATATTAAATATTCTTTTAGATATTTCAGAGTTTCAGGGTGAAAACTCTCAAATTGGAGGAAATAAAGATATTAATTCTATCAAATTGAAGTTATTATTAGAAGACAGTCTTAAATTGAGTTTGCTTAATTCTATTAGAAATATAGAAAATATTTACTTACAAACTTTAAAAGTTGATAATAGGTCTGGAAAAGAAGGTCGTGATTTTAATGAATTAATGAATCACGAAAATGAATTATTGCAAGAATCTATATTAGAGACATATTTCCAGCTTTTGGAATCTACTATTGAAATTGATCCAAAGAATGTTTCAAAAGAATTCACAGAATTTGAAGAATTATTTGAGTGGTTGATTCAGATATTAGATGATGAAGAATGTTTAATAGTAGATGAAATTACATCTTTAAAGATGGAAATATTAAGTATTATATTTCAATATATTAAATTATCACAAGAAAGTAGCATTTGGATAAAAACAAATAAGAGACAACTTATGGATAAATTTCTGGTAAAATTAGCAACTATTACATTAAGAGATACAGAAATAGGTGGTATTAAAGAAAAAGAGTTCTTACATAATATTATTGATATTATTTGTAATCTCTTATTTGAAGAAGATTTGAGAAGAGAGTTTTGTGATCTACAAGGGTTAGAATTGATGGTAAAGCTAATGAAAGAAAAGGCATATATGAGACATTTATCTGTAAAGGTGGTATCTTTTGCTTTACTTGATAAAGGAGAAATGAGTAATAAGTTTGTTCAAATGTAAGTTATTTAAATATTGTCAATACTTATTATTGAAACATTCTCTTTTATATTTAGGTCTGGTTTGAGGCTTATTTTTGCTTTTCTAGCTCACTCCTCTAAGAATTTGATTAATGATGAAAACTATATTAAGAATAGACAACAACAAGATACAGATGAACATTTGTTTAGTATTGTAAAGTCATTATTACAATTCTGTACTGGTAAGTTGATTAAATGTAACTACTAGATATAATATATTTATATAATATAAAGAAATCTAGTAGTATTTGAATTGAATATATTAATTACAAAGTTAACTTTGAATAGGAAATGATCATAAGATTTTGATAAGTAAATTAGTAGAAGACAATTACGTTAAGCTTAAAAATTTTTTAGTTTTAAGAAATTACTACTCAAAGAAAATTATTCAGGCTTTGGAGAATTCACAAGATGATTTACAAGAAGATGATGAAGAACAAATTGAAATAATTGAAACAATAGCTATTGATGCTGGTCTTTTCATAGTACAGCTAATTGACTTAATACTAGTTTATACTATATATTATGAAAAAGGAAATATTCATGACTTTGAGAAGAATGTGTTAAGTAAGAATGGAATAGAGTTGAACGATTTAAAAACAAGTATTGAAGATTATTCAAGTTCTTTAAATCAAGATGAGAAGATTTTTAATGAAAGAATAATAAAATATTTAAATCTTTGACAAAATTAATAATATAATTTTTGTTAACTTTATTAAAATTAAATTAATTATTAAAACCATATAATATTATTTAGTTTCCTAAATAGACTTGGCATTTCATCCATAAAATCAAGATCATCCCAGTTGATTATATCATCAAGATTAAATAATCCACTTCCAAAATAATTATCACTTTCTTCTATATCTTGTTCATCATCAGGATCACCAAGATTTCTGCTTCCTAGGACAGCAGAAATAAGTCTTTTCGCTTCTTCAATATTACCATTCTTATTGTAAAGTCCCATACTTAGATTAATTAATCTAACCAAAGGTACTGTAGAATTTGGTTCAGTAAATTCGATAATATAATAATCACCATTGGATGTAATCCACTCAGGATCTTGTATTACATTAAAAATTTGTTTAAAATCTTCTTTGTTTTGAGCCATATCATTTAATACACTTTCCTCATTTACTTGAGTATTACTTTTTGTATCATGATTAATGGATTTTGACAATCCTTGGTCATTTTTGTTTTGAACACGACGAACATTATGAGTTTCTGTTATTACTTGAGTGGTACTATTATTATCATTAGTTGTAGTTGTCGTGATAGTAGTAGAATTTGTAACAGTGAATGTAGTTGAAGTTGATGTAGTTTTTGTGGTAACTGATGAAACTGTTTTAGTACTTTTAGGAGACTTCTTTGGTGCTTTTGTAACGTTTTTTCCTGTAGAAAAGGCTATAATAGAATTTTCCTCATTTGTATGATTTTTAGGATCTACAGAATCTTCAGTAGTTATACTATTTTCTGAAATGATTGTATAGTTTTGTAAATTAGAATTATCTTCTAAATTGCCATTAATAATTGTCTTAGAACCATTTTCATCTATCAATAACTTTCTCAAAATTAAATTAGAGTTGGTCGAAAATTCTGATTCTCGTGTATTATTTTTAGGATGATTTTTGAGCAACTTTCTACGTATTATTTTTAATGAATAAGTGCTATTATTACTATTGAAGCTTAAAGTATTTTTTGATATTACAAAACTTAAATTAAAAATATTCAATACAATGTAAAATACCAAAACTTTGCCAATCAACTTAGCCCTATTCATAACTTATTGTATTCTTACAGAAAAAGAACAAATTTCTTGATTTCCTTACTTTTTAATCGAAGATTCAAACTACAATCTAGCAATTTTTCAAACTCATTACCTATTAGTTATTTATTTAAATTTTACTAAAAAAATGATATGTATTTAAAACTTTGATAATAATCGTTTTCGAGGGAATTGGATTTGAAGAACATGATAATATTTTTTCCAAAGATGATTCCTTTCTTTAATGAAAAAAGCCGTTTTATTGTAGATCAAAAAAAAGTTCAGATTTAATTATATATATATACATATATGTTTATTTATTTACGTGTAAAATTTTATTGCATGCAATGCCAGGTCAAATTTTGAAAAGAAAATGCATTTCAACATGCAAAAAAAATTAGATTTATATTGAGGAATTTTAATCCAACATTGAAATTAATATTAACTTGTTTATTTATTTTATTGTATCAATATTTATGAATTTTTTAAATTGACAATGAAAATAGAATATCTAAATCATTAAATATTCATTAGAAATAATTGATTGAACCCAATAATTATTAATATAATATTACGTGTTATTCCCGCCTAATTTCACCCCTCTCACCCCACTTGATAAAATTTATTTATTATAATAAAGAAATAAAAAGCAAATATAAATAATCAGAGTAGTAATTTGTTAAAACTTATTAGCTTTGCGAGATTATTGACAGGGAATATTGGTTATGGTCAATAATAATTGTATATTTTGGATGGAACTAATTAATATTAAATAATAGCAATATATTACAAATATAATTTAATAAATTGAATTAAAAATATTTACAAGAAATTAATAAAAAAAAAAAGTTAAAGAAAATAAATAATCATTTTGATTATAATAATAAAATATTAATAATACAAAGACTTTATTATCTCAATATAAAGGAATAAAACGAAGCTTACAAATATATATTTATAAACGTAAAAGTAACAGGAAATTATTAAATGAACAAATAAAATATAAATTGCACACAAAAATAAACAATAAAAAAAAATATTTTGAATTGAGCGAGTAAATATTTGAATAGAAAGTCTAAAGTCATAAATACACTGATGGAACGAGACATATAATACATGAATATGTAATTATAATCTTAACAAGAAATACAAATATATTTAGCTATATAAAATTTGCAAAAGTATGCAATGATATATAATTTATATATTAGAAATTACGAGTATTAATATAAATCCATTATTCACGAATGAAAATAAGAATTATTAAATTAATATTAACTAACGATATATTGATGGTCAATTAGATATATTATTTAAAAGAAGTAATATACAGAAATTCAAAATAACTGACGTGTGGTATATTAAATATTTATACAAAAAAAATGCCAAGAGAAGTCAGTATATACAAAAGTCCTATAAAGACTTTGAATCTTGCATTGTTATTTTGCTATGAAGTAGTATGCAGAATTATCGTGGAATTGTTTACAAGATGGTATAAGAACATTTTGGTTTTATTTGGACTTACTTTGGCTATTATTGGATTAAGTAATTTCAATGAAAAATTAGGAGAATTAATTCATGATTACATTTACGTTAATATTCTAAATAGCATTTGGTGGATTGGATTAGGATTTTTAAGTTCAGTAGGACTTGGTTGTGGTATTCATACTGGATTATTGTTTTTATTTCCCCATGTTTATTCAATAATTACTACAGCTGAGAGATTTAATACATTGAATTTTGACCCAAGACGAAATATGTGGAGTAATTTATTAAATCCTGGAGATTTATTTATAGTGAATGACTACTCAATTTCAGAAGAGGGATCATCAGTGAGTCTATTTAATATCTTATTAAAAGTTCTTCCATATGCATTTTTATGGGGTTTTGGTACAGCTCTAGGAGAGCTACCTCCGTATGCAGCAGCATATGCAGCTTCAAAATCTAGAAGAAATAATAAATTAAGAGAGTTAAAAAGAAGAAAAGAAAGTGAAGAATTTGAAGGACAGAACTCTTCAAGTATTGAAAATATTGAGGAAGAAGGCTTTGAAATTAATAAAGAGTTACTTCCTGATGATGAAGGTACTGAAGATGAAAATGACTCAAGTCTTAAACATTACTTGATGAGTTTAATAAAGAAATCTATAGTAACATTGATCAACAAGTTTGGAGGATATGGTGTTTTGATATTAAGTTGTTGGCCAAATTTAATGTTTGATTTATGTGGAATTATATGTGGTCACTATTTAATGAATTTTTGGACTTTCTTTATTCCACTAGTTATTGGTAAAGGTATAATTAAAGTCTTTTTTCAAACTTTGCTATTAATATTCTTATTTTCAAACAAATTTGAAAATAAACATGTTGATATTATTCTTTGGTTTATTAAGAAATGGCCGATTTCTAGATTCTTTGATAAGGATGAAATTTACCTTAAAGAGACCATTCATAAGGAGTTGATTTATATTAAGAAGACTTTAAGTAACATGAATGAACAATCTGGAGATTCTATTTCATCATCATCGTATTTGAATTCTAATAATATTAATAAAATAAATAATAACAATTGGTGGGAAGTTGTAACAAGCAAAATCCAAATTACCTCTCTATTTTCATGGATTACTATTTTTGTTGTTGTCTTATTCGCAATTTCTATAATTAACGAGGCAGCCAAATATCAAGATGAAACCATTAGGAATAAGAAAAACAAAGTTAAAAAGGACTAGAATTAATAGGTAACCTTCCCCTTTGGATTACTTAGTCTCATTTCTTTTAAAATTATTTATCTCAGATTATAAGAATTGTTCATATTTGACTATAATACACAGAATTAGGCACAAAAGCAAAGGTTATTAAATATATTTTCTATTTTTAGTATCAATTCAGATTTTAATTTTAATTATTTAAAAAGAGGCCACCTTGTTCAGAGTATAACATGGAAATGTAATATATTGCACTTCTGCGGTATTTTTCAAAAAAAAGGAATATTTATACATTTAATTAAAAAAATAATAATTCTTTCTTTGAGATTATTCATCCATTTAACCAACAAGTCTTTTTTCGATTTGTAAATTATAATGCAACAATTAATACAAATCCATTTTTACTCAGAATTTTTCATAAAACAATATTTTATATCATTCACAGAGATTAAGGTATTTTGTTTCAATGTTGACCTTATATTTTGGCTATTGTTACTCAAATAATTGTTTTAATTCATCCTAGTTACTTTTACTCTTGAATATAACAATCATTTAAACTAATTAAAGTGTTTTAGTTAATTTACACATTATCAAATCTCCGCCCCACAAGATTCTTTTCAATTTTTAGTATTTCTTTACATTAGTTAATTATAAATTAATCGTTTTATAATCAGAATTGGCGCCTAAAATAGGCGGGTTCCGCATTTGACTTAAAGAGCGAAGACAGATATTTCCAGTAATTAGTGGGATTAATAATTGTAAACAAGGTGGTAGTTGTAGAAGAGTATTTTTTTTTCTTTTTGTAAAACAAGTGTTGTACTATATATATGTATATATTATATTGAAAGAGAGAGACTATTGCATTAGGTTTCTTGTTGAATGAATTGAAAATAGAGCTAGATAATTACGATTAGACTGGATACTTTTCTTTTTGATAATATTTTGAAAGTATTTGTCAAATCAATATTGAATTACTTTACATATTTGAAAACTGGTAAATCATTAATCGATATTAAAGGAACTCTTAAGAACAAATTTGTGGGATTTGTTTTGCGTTAAAGTAATAAATTTGGAGATTTTCCAGAATTAAATAATTTAACAATTTATTATTATAAAGAAAAGAATAACTTGAACTAAATCTCTGTTATTTCTTTCTTCTATAATTGTAATTAACTGAGTTTATATATTTTTATAAAGTCAAAATACTTGTTTTTGAAAAAAAAACTGGGGCCAAATTGTTAAAATACTCTAAGAGTTTATTGAAACTGATAAATTGAATATAGATATCTTAAACAATGGCTAAATCTTATTCAACTAAATCCAAAGGAAGAGGTTCGTTGAAATTTGACATACTCATCTCACGTTTGTTTCCTTCTTTTTTAAGATATTCTTGCAATTGCAGTTAATTGGCTTGCTACATTTGTGGATTTATTTGGAAAAAAAAAATGTATTGGAGATGTTTCAACGGAAAAGAATTCGATTGACTTTCAATGGCTTTTATTTTCATCCTCTTTCTTTTTATTTTATTTCTCTTTTTCTTTTGAATTTGACCAATGAAATAAATATTTCAAATATTTTACCTTCTATTATTTTGGTCTCTTTCTCACACTAGCTCAATTTGGAAGATATCATTAATAAAGTGTAAAGTATTCTGGAATGATTGGAACTTGGATGGCTGAATTAGAAATTTGGGATTTACAAAGAATTGTTATTGAAATGAATGACTAACCATAAAAATTATGGGGTGCATTTATTCAAATAATAAAATGGGGTACGAATAATTAATACAATGAACATGATTATTTATTATTTCCACCTTTTCTATACTCTAATTCTATACATAATACTGGTGATCTTTCATATTTTAAATAAGATCATCTATAATTATGAGCCGAGAGTCATCTTTTCACTTCCCACATTCTCCTTTGCTTTTTTTTTTTTTGGAAAAAAAAAGGAATACTATTTAGAATTAAAATGAGTCATTTTGATCCGGGCGTATCGTATATTTAATCCATTCAAATCAAAGAAATGGTATTTTATTCAGATATACATGCAATGGCGAGATATAATTTTATCTATTACGTCACTCATGTATTTTGTATACCGGCGTTTGTGTGCATGTTATGTGGCAAATTTGGCACATTTTTTTTAATTGAGTGTTATAATAATGCTTTCATTCTTATAACCCTAAATGAAACTATTTTAAGAATTATGGGTTGGTATAATTTAATGTAACTTTTGGATTGGGATTATTGGAAATAACCTAAGCCACATCGGTCGTATTCTTATTTGTGAACAACTTTACAGATATGCATATATTATTAATGTAGTTTAATGGAGCCATATTATATCAATATTCGTTGCAATTTGAGAAAATAAAAAAAGAAAGCAAAACGTGCAATGTGTATGAATACAAGAATTATTAACTTTTTTTTTTTTTAATATTATAGGTCAATCACGCATTAATTCAAACTCCACGAGGCGTATTGTTAGACTTGGTAACACAAATTTGTCAAACTCAAGGAGTAATTTAAACTCTGCAAATGGAAGTTCAAAGTCTAGAGTAATCAGAGGTCAAGGCGGTAGAAGAGTAAATACCAGCTTTGATAATCTTAACCGAAGGAAATTAGCATCTTCCAGAAACTCCACTAATAGAGGCTCTTCACTTTCTCATAATGCAAGAAACAGAAAGGGAAGCATTAAGCGCTTTGATTCTTCCGGAAATTCAGGTGCCATTAGAAGAGGAGGCATTGGTAGTGGAGGCAGAGGAAGGGGACTTAGAGGTAGAAACAGTGGCTCTAGAACATCATCTAGAGGAAGAGGAGGTGCTTCTGGAGGATTTAGAGGAACTAAACGTTTTCAGAAGAATAAAAACACCACAAGCACAGCATCATTGGTAAGTTTTTTTTTTTTAAGTTCTGTGAATTTCCACATGCATTTTTGGTGAATGGGTTGGTTACATATGGCGCCAAATGTGGAATTTCGGAATACAATTTCTCTCCAACTATTTTAACTTCGCACAATTCTTCCTCTTCCCCCCACCAAAATTTATATATTGCTAATTGATTTTTTTTATTAACAGGATGCAGCACTAGACTCGTACATGGGAGCAGATGTCTGCAAGGCGCGATTAGATTCACAACTAGATTCATACTTTTCTGGCCAAAGTACTGGAAATAATGATAGCATGATAGCCGGAGACTCCTCAATGAATGTAGAAAGCAATCAGGAGCCGGTTTTGATTTCACTGTAAAAAACTATCAAGAAAAAGCTTTTGATAATTAATTCAATGGCAAGATATTTGGATAAAATCACGACGCATGTGTAGGTGGAAAAGTAGTAATCATATTAATAAGACCCTATTATTCTTGATTAATTGGTATTTCCTCTGAGAAAAGCGTACTATTATGAACATCAATATTACTAGAATCGTTGAAGTCGTTAGTTTCTCGTTCATAATCGGAACTCTCTAACTGATTATCAGAATTATTATCCATCTGGTTTGTGTAAATATCGCTAATCTTACTATCTGGTTGGTTGATATTATCATTGTTATTGTTATAGAGCTTTATATCTTCGTCACCATAAATACAATCACCTTGGATATATAATTCGTTATCAATTTCTCTCTTTAGTTCTTTTTGTCTTATAGTTTCACTGTCTGTTTCTGATTCATATTGGTCTTTGACTTGATCTTGTTCTTTGATTTGTTCTTGCTCTTGATTTTTATTAAGATCTTGGTTTTGGAGTTGGTACTCACTTTGCAGATTTTTCTCGTGGTATTTATTTTCTTCAGTTTCATCAATAATTTTGGCACTTTCATTCAATTCTTTTGAATGAATATTAATATGATGCTCCACTGGTTCAATTTTGGATTTTAATTCGTCCATATTCGTATCGCCAATATCATTTAAAGTATTATTATTTGAATAAATTATATCATTTTTATAAAAATCAGGAACATTCTCTTCTGAAATTTCTTCTTCATTAATTTCGTTATATTTTTTAACTGGAAATGAAGAGTTTGAGAGTGAAGTATTTCCATTCTCAATTGATATTATAACCTAATTCAATTAATTAGTCATTTAAATTTCAATAATAATTGGATGGAATTAAAAAAAAACTTACATCTTTGATAATAATATTTCTTATAGCATTAAAATAACTTTGCCAAAATATACTCTCAGGCATTCTACTTGGTACTAATTCATATCTAATATTGTTTAAGTCATCCATTTGTGAAAGTAAAGCTGCTGCCCATTCTGCAAAAGGAATAGTACAATCTGGATCATCTTCATCTAAAGAAAATCCCTGTATCCTTGATACTGGACAATTTGTTAAAAAGACTTGCTTATTCAATGTTAAGTTTTGAACTTTTTCTTTAATACTCTTATAATTCCATTTCAAAACTGTATTTGTAGGTAGTTCTTCGCTCGACCATTGAACAATGTGAAACCAAGGAAAAACATTATCTTGCATAGTTTCTTATTAATTAAATTAGTATTGATGATTAAATATTTAAATTATTTATTCAAAAACTCACCATCAAAATCTTTCATTTCTAACTCCATTTCTTGGGTTAAATCTTCCACACTTTCGACAATTCCCATCTTTTAATATTTAGCAAATTAACAATAAGTTATTATATTTTACTTTTTTTTTTTTTTTTTATAACTCTAACTCAATTTATTTTGAGATATTAATTAATCATAATAAGTATTCCAAAATTATCAATGTTTCTACCTTTCTTTCTAATATTATTTAATTACTTATTAAGACTTTAAACCTGACAAATAATGTGCGTTATATTTTTTCTTCAATTTATTAACCAGTATTATCAATATTTCAAGTTTAAATACTATTTTTTGTAACTTATTAGATATATTTAATCAATAGATCTCAAAAGAAAGCTTTCAATATTTTTCACTCAAATCCTTATAACTTGATTTATTTATTTTTTCTTTTTATTTCTTGCTTTAATTAATTTGTTCTTTAAATATTAAACCAAATTACACAATTTTTACCGCCACTTTTAACTTTTTATTTATTTTCCTCTAAAAGTACAAAATTTCAATATTGACAAACATAAAATCATTTTTTAAATATTTCTATTAAAAATCTCATTTTCAAACACGAATCCAATAAAAACAGTTCCAATGGTTTAATTTTTGTTATTAATTATCCTTTCCACAATTTTTTTAAAAATTAATTAATGCAACAATTATTTTTTGTTATTTACATGTAAATTAATAATAAAATATTATAGATTTCCCGCCTAAACATTTTTTTTTTAATTAATAAATATAAATAAATAATTTATATAATACACAATAATTAAATATGCCTTAAAGGTTAAATATTAGCAATAACCTATTGAAAAATTGAAAATAAGTGAGACTATTTAAAAAAAGTTGTTATAAAAGAGAACAATCAATAATTGAATTATATGAATAATTAACTTTTAAATAAAATGATTGATCCAGGTATGTAAAGAAGAATTTTCGGAATTTGCACTTAATATTCAAGGAAAATATATTTTTTAAAAAAATCTGATTTTATTTTAATAACTTTTGTACTATTATTGCACTTTCAGTATATACAATTTCGGTTTTCCTGGTATTATGCTTTTGTTCACTATTTGTCTACATTATATATGTAAATAATTTATTAAATGAAAGAGATTTATCTAAGAAACAAAAAAGAAGAGTAAGTTAACAAATATATATTCCACATATGAACTTAAAATTTACACTATTGTAACTAATTATTTCAAATAGAAACCAAGAAGAAAGGACAGACAGTACTGGAGCATTGATGAATAAATAATTTAGCTTAATTCACAAACATTTCCTTTTTATTATTCTCAAAATTGTATGGATCTACTAAGTATCTTTTCTAATAGCAATTCAATTAAATGACAAATAGTTTTTTTAGGTAAAACTAATTAATATTCTGTCTAAAAAGAAAAAAAAAGTATTGAGTGAAGCAAAACCAAAGTTTTTCTCTTAATTGATCATTTTTGTTTAGCATTTTAATGTATAAAATAATATAAATATGTTGATTTTTTTCTAAATTTTACCTTTAATAGTATATTCTAAATATTAATCTATTCACGGCAACTAAATCAACAAATGCTCATTAACTATTATTCAAAAATTTCAATATAATTTTAATTTACTTTCCAATAATAAAACCCACAAATGGCCCCCACGCGCCCCCATCACTTCTGAAATTTTTTGAAAAAAAACGTCTCAAGATCACATTTGCGCGCCCGGTACCGAATTTATTATTATTTTTTTAATTAATTTCGTGTGAGGAAAAAAATAATTTAAGATAAAAATGGAGGGAAGATTTAAAAAGGAAAAAATTATTTAGTAGTAATTATTTTGAAATAATTTCTCCATTTAATTTTATGAATATTATTCAGTTATATAACGTCATTAAAATATTAATTACTTACTAGATTCAATTTTGAATCCTAATAATTGACGTTTTTTTTGGAGTAGGATTTAAAAATTCCGAAAACTCTGTTTTTATAGATAAATTTTAAAATATTAAAACAAAAAAATGTCAATAAAGCTGCGTGAATTAATTAGACAAGTTAGAAGCTGCAAAACAGCTGCTGAAGAAAGGTCTATAATTTCAAAAGAATGTGCACATATTAGAGCACTTTTTAAAGAAGATGAAAATCAATATAGACAAAGAAATATTGCAAAATTATTATTTATTCATATGCTTGGATATCCAAGCCAATTTGGACAAGTTGAATGCTTAAAACTGATTGCTAGCAACAAATTTTGTGAAAAAAGAATTGGATATCTTGCAATTTGTCAATTATTAGATGAAGATTCTGAAATTTTATTACTTGCAACTAATAGTATTAAGAATGATTTGAATCACTCAAATCAATATATTAATGGACTTGCACTTTCTGCTATAGCTAACACAGCTCCTAAAGAAATGTGTAGAGCAGTTTTCAGAGAAGTTAGTGAACTTTTACTAGTTGGAAACCCATTCATTAAAAAGAGAGCATTACTTGCGTCAGTACATATAATTCGAGTCCTTGAGGATGCAGAAATTGAATCATTTATTAACTGCATTCCTTCTTTACTTGAAGATAAACATCATGGAGTTCTTTTAGGTACCTGCCATATGATTAATTCAATAATACAATATCATCCTGAACATATTGAAGCTTTAGGACCTTTTGTTCCTTTACTAGTAAAAATATTAAACACTATCAGTATGGCAGGATATCTTAATTCTATGGAATATGATAATGGAGGTGTCACTGATCAGTTTCTTCAAGTACACATACTAATTACAATTGGTGATCTCAGAACTGTGATTACAGATGATATTAAAGAGAATATTTGTGCTGTATTAGCTCAATTATTGACCAATACTGATAATTCCAAAAATGGCGGGAACTCTATTTTATATGAATCAGTCAGAACCATTATTAAATTATTAGCATATATTAATGAGGACGGATTATATATGTTAGCTGTTAATACAGTAACAAAATTCTTACAGAATACTGACTTGAATATCCGCTTTGTTGCACTTGGTCTATTAGAAAATATGAAAGAATTCCCTAACAACTCCAATACTTGTTCAATAACTACAAATGTTAATGAAAATATAACAGGAAATGACAACGGTAATAATGAAACTGCGCATGCAGGTTTGGCGCCACATCATGCATTAATTTTGGACTGCTTAAAAGATTCTGACTCATCAATTAAACTTAGAGCATTAAAAGTCTTATTTTCTGTAATAAATGAAAACAATATAAAGATTTTCATTAAGGACTTACTGAATGCACTATTGATTTCAACAGAAAATGAAGAAATAGATTTTTCTATAGAGTTAGCAACAGGAATGTGTATGGCGGTAAGAAAATGCAAGCATTTAAGTCCACAGTGGTATATTGACACTTATATTAAATTATTTTGTTTAGCTGGAAATATCATTAAAGAAGAGGAAAGAGATTACTTTATTTCATATCTTTCATCTTTAAGTGATTCAAGTATTCATTCTTATACAGTCAAAAAGTTGTATTTATCATTATTATCAAGAAATGATCAAATTTTACTAATTCAAGCTACTCTGTGGGCAATCGGCGAATATTCTCAGTACTTATTTACTAATAACAGTGGAATTAGCTCTTTTGAGGATCAAAAATCTTTAGATTCTTCGGAAATTGATATCTCTGAAGAATCCATTATTGGTTTAATTGAAAACATTTTAGTTTGCAATACAAGGGAAATGTCAAATAGCAACTACTCGTTATCATTATCAGGAACCAATAATTCATATATTGATTATTATCTTCCAACAAAAGGCGTTGGAGCTTATAGTTCTATTAATTCCATAGAGACTACAATAAACTTTGCATTAGTAGCTTTGATCAAAGCAAGTATTCGACTTAAGACGCAGAAAAATAAGATACTAGAACTTATTCAGAGTCAGGCATCATCCCCCTCAGTGGAGATTCAACAGAGAGCTTTGGAATATATACAAATTTTGAATTCTAACTGGGATTCTAACAGAAGTCAGATTCTCAATCCTATTCCAGTATTTGATCTTTCAAACCTTTACTCTATTGAAACCAGATCAAACAGTTACAATAATCTCAATGATTATAACTCTCCAAAAAATACTAAGAATGAAAGTATAGATAACAATTTTAATAATAACCTTGCGACAGATCTTTTAGACCTTGACTCTAATATTAATGAAGTAGCAGGTAATACAAGTACTTATAAAATTAACACTTCAAAAGTTGAATCAACCAATGGAAACATTCTGGATCTATTTGACAGTTTAACAAGTAATAATACAAAAACTAATCCTAATAATTTTAATGCAAATGATTGTATGGCTCCTGTTTTAACTTCTAATACTAATAATACTGGTAACAATGACAACATACTAAACTTTAACAATAAACCTTCAACAAGTACCAATAGTTCTCCATTTGGTGACCTTATTGATTTTAATAAGCTTGAATTGTCATCACCAAACTCTTCTTCAGCTCCAATTAATAATTTGAATTCTATTGAAACTATTAAAATTTATGAAAACAAAGATATTAAAATCACCTTTGATATATCCAAAAATAAACTCAACCAAAGAGAAACCAACTTTACTGCAAAGTATTTTAATATTTCTGGAGTCGATATATCCAATTTTAAACTAGAAATTGCTGTTCCAAAATATCTTAATATTCAACTTGAAACTGCCTCCAGTAATCACCTTCCTTGCAATAATTTCAATTATCCAGCAAAACAAGAAATTAAAGTTACCAAAAATGGAGATGACAATAATCAAATACTTATGAAACTTAGAATTAACTATATTATCAACAATAACCAAGTCACTGAATATTCTAATGTCAATAATATTCCCAACAAATATTAATTATAACTTTAATAATATACAAATATTTATCATTACGTGTCTGCATGTGTATTTCTGCATGTAATTATTTTTTTTTTGACACGTCATTTTTTTTAGTGTGGATAATAAATTAAAAAAAAAAGTAGTATGGATATTTATATATTTATATATATCTATTTAAACTGTACTACCTCTAATTTTCTTAATATTTTCCAATATATTTAATGTCATTTGTTTATTTATATATCTATTATTTTTAATACACGAATATAAAAGAAAACCACAATTTAGACAACCGTTTTTACAGTTGCAGTCATTTAAATTATCCCTCATATTAAAAATAATATCCTCAATAATTCGAACTTTTTTTCCGTTTGAAATACATTTTAATTTCATTAGTTCATTGAAGTATCCATTACCTCCTTTTTTATTTTCATATAGCAAAAGAGTAATAGAATTTGTTTGTTTATCTTTTTGATTATGAATTTTAACTAAAAAAAATGATATGATGAAAATATAAGTTATTTTGTTCTTTCCAAAAAAAAGTTATGGATATTAAACTTACTGTCAGGACACTCACAAGAAATATCATTAATATTGCAAGATATAAACTTTGGAAGTGAATTAATAACATTATGAATAATTCCATGTATAGCTACGTTAATTATTTCGACTTCAAATTTATCTCTTAATTCTAGCTTTATCTGCATTCCCATTGTATTGAAAGAATATACTAAAGGGTTTTGAATATATTTTTCCTCCATAAAAATCCATTCATTATTAATTATTTCATATATTGAATAACTGTATATATCAAAAGTAACTCTTGCTCCTGTTATATAAATATTCATGCTAATAATATCACTTTCTAAGCTTTCATTTAATGTATACCTTTCACCATTTCCTTGCATTAATACTGCAACCTCCCCTGAGGAAACAGTCTTTTGTTTAAGTCTATGATCACCCTTCTTAATTTCTTGTACTATTCCTATAATTCATTTTATTTTTTAAAAATTCAATCATTAAATTATTATATAAATATAAATATATATATGTATTATTAATAAATAACCTACCTCTTCTGGATTTCAAATCCACTGATAAAGTCTTAAATAACACCCCATTTATTGAATATATTGATTCTGGATATACTAAACGAATTGAATTATGAATTGGTAATGTATCAATAATCACCCTACTATCTTTTACATCGTAAAGTGATATAGTTATATCACTATCTCTAACATCTATCTGTTTATAAATATCTCTTGGATCATTCAATATTAGCTGGTCATTATTTTCAAAATATAATGAAAGTAATGATGATATACATGCAGGTTCGATTCCCACATCGACTTGATTTTTTATCCTATTCCAATTATAATATAAGTCACATGTAATAAAATCTTGAACTTTTGAATTATCATAAGTAACAAGAAGATTTCTATAATACAAGAATTTGACAATATCAACTAATATCTCTGAGTTTAAATCCAAAATCTTTGAATCTCTTTTAATATTAATGAATTTATAAGATTCAACTGTTAAACATATAAGGTGAAGAATTAATAAATAAGGATTCTTTAGATTAATAACGCATGAATCAAATTGCTTAGATAATAATTCCTCACCATGATTACTTATATAATTATCAATTTCATTATTTTCATTTAATAAAAGCATTTTAATACTTTTTGTTTTATGATCTCTTCCAGATCTTCCAAATTGTTGAGTTAATCTATTAATAGACCCAGGGTATCCAAAAACAATTACACTATCAAAACACTTGACATCAATTCCTAGTTCCAATGCAGTTGTACTAATAACAATTCTTACTTTACCATTAAATATTAATGATTCTAATTTTCTTCTTTCAGTTTGAGAAATACCTCCTCTATAAATCTGGATATCACAATCAAAGTTAAATTGATGATCATTATGAAGATTGATCTTCTTTAAAACCATTAAAAGATCTCTCTTAATATTTTCAACCAATTTTCTAGAAGGACAAAATAAAATTAATTTACGATTTAAATAGTAAAACTCGATTAACATATTGATACACTCTTTATAACTTTTATTTTTTTTAATTTGGTTATAACTTCGTGTGTTATCTTTAATAATATACTTGTTACAGTCCCAAATTAATATTGATGACTCTCCTTTTGAACTTGAATCATTATCAATAAGTAAAATATCATTAAAATCTTTAAATTCAGAACCAATCAAGTTTCTAAAATGTTCTACAGGGTTATTTATTGTTGCAGTACATACAATATACTGAGTATTTGTTTCAGAATCTATATAATTATTTTTTTGTTTGTAATATAGAATACCTCTGTGAAGTCTTTTTATCACATAACTTGTATTAATTCCAAAATGACCTGTATAAATATGAGCTTCATCAATAACAAGTAGCTTTAGTCTATTATAAATCATACAAGATAGAAGCTCTATATTCCAGTGAATAAAGTCAATGTTTGTTAAAATTATATTACTCTTTAATAATATTTCTCTTCTTTGATTCATATTTGTATCTCCATCTAGTTTATTAACCTTTGGTAAGATATTTGGAGATTCAGGATGAAAACAGTTTAAAATCTGTGTAATCTTCATAAACTGATCTTCAGATAATGCTTTTGTAGGAAATATTAATAAAGCCAAATTTTTGGGATTTTGAATAGTAAATTGAATGCATGGAAGTAAATAACACATAGACTTTCCACTAGATGTGCTGGTTGTAATGATAACATTCTTTTTGTCCTTCAAAATGGCTTTAATTGCATCACTCTGATGATTATAAAATCTGAATTTGTCAGATGAATTTTTATTAATATAAAGATTTAGCATATCAATTATTTTTGGATCCAGAATTGAATATATCTGATCATTCTCATGGCAGTAATTTGTTTCTCGCCTTTTTTCATTCTTTTGGCTAACTATTCCCCCTTTTAAAATGGTGCTTTTTGAAATAGTTTCAATGACTTTATCAGAATCTACAATTTTATTTTTTCCATTAACGATTGAAATTAATTGATTTATTCTTCTTATTCTAATTTCCTCCAAGCTATTTTCATTTACTTCAATATCAATTTTATCTGTGAACTTGTCTTCAATTTGCTCACTTACCCCATTAACATTGATTAATATTTGTTTTTCAAAAAATTCCAACAAAGAGTCCATTGATTTTTTATTGAGCTTATTAGTTAGAATCAAATTATTAAAAGATTTTGTATCTAATTCTTTTACTATGTTTTTATTCCATATATAGTCAGCTTCAACATTAAACTTTATTGTGTAGTCTCTCGTATTGGCCAGTATTTCATTCAATTCAAACTTAGCATTCGAAACAGGTACTTTTGTTTCTGCAATCCTTGTTATTACAACTTTGTCTCTTAATGCAACAATTATATCTTTAAAGTCGTCAATGTTTTTAATTCCATGTACTCCAGGACATTTTCCAAGCCTGTAAATGCATTCATCAGAAACCCCACATAATATTGATGATATTCTTGTAATGCACTTGTTAGAAACAAGTTTATTATAAGTCACTAAATATTTTCAAAGAATAAAAAAAATAAGCAAAATAAAAAGATTTTGTTCAATTAAGTTTCAAATATTTCTGAATTCTCTTTTTATTCAGTTAACCTACCTAGAATCTTCTTTAAAAACTCAATTAATCGAATATTTTTAATTATTTGAGCCTGGTATGTATTCAATTTGTTTCTTTGATTTATTAGCTCATCTGTTCTTTCTCTTTTGAGCATAATTTAACCTTTCTTTATTATTTTATAATACAAAAAAATATTTTATAATTTAAAAATTTTTTTCCATTAATTTTATATTACGTGTATATTTTACACCGGCATTTCATTCAATGACGTAATAATTATTTTCTTGTTATGACATGAATGCCGGTATTAATTTTCATCCACATGCGGGAAATTTAAAATAACTAAAAATAATAAAAAGAGAATTTGATGAATGAGTTTGAAAATGGTTTGGAGCATGTAAAATTAAGAATTTCTAAGATTGAAGATGAAATATATAGTATAATTGAATTGAGAGAAAGAAATATTATTGATAAAAGTAAATTAGAAGATGAAATAAATGAAATTTCTGAAATTGAACAACTATTATCAGAACTTTATGATGAATTGTACAGAATCTCTAACTTTCATGGAGCAAATAATACTTTAATTATTAGAGTTTTTGAAGAGGAGCTGAGAAAAATATTTAAAGTGTATTACTCAAATAAATTGGAAAATTTGAATAGCATTAATTATTTAGACTACGAACAAATTAAATATAGTTACCAAAATTCCAGATTATCATTAATTAATAAATTGAAAGATGATCTTGGAGAGGATTTATTAAAGATTGAAGTTCTGAATAATATTATTAAAAAAATAATCAAATCAAATGAGAAAATTTTTTATTCTATATTCCAAGTTGAAAATCTATACAAAATACTTTTATGTTTTGTATATACAGATTTATTGGTTTGGGATCCATTTTCAGATTCATCAGATACTGTTTTACCTTCTTTTTCAAGTATTATCAATGATGTGTTAAGACAAGATGGTAAGATTACTTTGAATGTTAATTTTTTTAATACTGAAAAGCTTATAGAAAAATTCTATGTTGAAAAGCTGATGGATTATATATGCGAAATAATAAAACTATATTGGACTCCTTTTTATTTCAAAGAAACAGAGAGCTTGGTCAAATCCATAGGTAGTATTAAAGATCTTCTTCAAATTAAAATGGCAGAAGTTGTGTTTGAACTCATGGAAAAACTTCAAGTTACTTTTAATTTTTTAATCTCAGAGTGTTTTTCAAAGCCAGAAAATGAGCTCAAATTTGTATTACTTATTTTAAACTGGACTGCTTCGGTACTAATGGTTAGGAAAGTATTTGAATTAAAACAAGAAAACACCAATTTATTACTAAATAAATCTATTATAAAATTTTCTCAAAACATCCAAAATCATGAAAATAATAACTTAAGAAAACTACTCTGCGAAACTGAAATTGACATTCAAGAAATCAATAATTATTTATCACATAAACAGGAATTAGATTCCAATATATTATTGGATTCTAAGATTACTGGCTTGCTAAGTATTAATGAAGCTATACATCAAATTACAAGTAGCTTTAAATTAAATCTTCCTAAAAAAAAATATATCTTAATTGATATTATATTAGAAATTATATTAAGTTACAATTAAATTAATTATTTTCTTAGTAAAAGTTCAATACGCTCATTTATCATATTATAAACCTGTCTCGAAGATAATACATCCATAATAATATCCGTAATTGCTTCTGGAGTAATATTTTCATTTTTTCGGTTATAGTTGCATTCGACTTTACTACCTTTTCCTAAAATATCTTGAAAATGTAAAAGTTTCTGAAGTGAATCATTAATTATTGTCTTTTCTGAGCTGTTTTTACTCTCAATATTATTAATATTATTGTTATTAGGAATATTGATATTATTACTACCATTATTATTACTATCATTATTGTTTACTTTATTTTTAATGTTATTATCATCATTAACATTTTTACTATCTTGTATGATTTTATTATTATTTACAGAATTTCTAATCATCTGTTCTATATTAATTACACCTTCTTGACTCCTTTGATTAGACTTCTTATTGAGAAATTCCAATATAGTTTTCCCTGCATTATTATCATATATAGAAGTAGAATCTGATTGAAATCCAGTAGTAGATGAAATATTACTGTCAATATCCCTATTCAATCTTTTGACCATTAACTTTGAAACAATTTGTTTCAATGAAGCTTCAATTGATTTTCTCTCCTCTACCTCGTAAAACCATAGACAAGAAATTGTAAAATTATGATTTTTGCTTGGAGACCTATAAAATAAATAGTTTGTTTCTCCACTTAACTCCCACTCACTTGTAATACCCAGTATAAGATTTTCAGGGTTTTTTTGATTCAAAACAATTAGCTGATATGTTGGTTCTATATCTCTCTTAACAATGTGTAAAAACCCTTCAACTTCTCCTCTAACCCACTTTTGAGTATTTCCATCCATTAAATATACGCTTACAAAGCTGGAATATGCAATAATCTCGTTAATGTTCTCATCATGACGCTTCAAAAGCTGTAAGTTGAACTTTTTTCTCTCGTTTTCTAAATTACTTTTTTTATGACTTTCTAATGAATTCATTTTAATTTATCGAATTAAAGTATTAAATTATTTACATATATAAATATATTTAGAGTAACTGTACTAATAAATAAGTTCCTTATCAATGTATATAATTAATTATATATGGTTGAAATTAGCAATATAATAATAAATGGCACTTTAAATTCAAAATATTCACTTATTCAGTTAATTTCCTTATAATTTTTTCTCCATTTGAAAATCAGCCCTCGTTTAATTTTGGAAATATTTTTCTATAGAAAATTATTTACTTTAATTATTATTTCTCCGTTTTTACATTTGACATTAATATGATATTATAATCTGTACCGTCCCCTCACTATTTATGGCGCCTAATTCTCCAATAATAAAAATATTTATTGGTGCATGTAATAAAAAATAAATCATGTAAGAAAAAAATTAAGTTCGAATGAAATAAAAGTACTTAAAATATACCTAATATTTAACTACAATATTTTTATAAAACTTAAAGAAATCTTCTAATACTCTTATTTATTTTTTTTAAATTAATTTTTATTTTTTTTTTTTGTCCACATTAAAATTTAGAATGCATGTGATTGCATGCATGGAAAACTCGTGCAATTGCAAATAAAAATTGCTTACGTGGCAATTTATTAATATTATTATTATTGTTATTATTAAAAAAAAAGCATTCAAAAGCTAGTAAAAAAATCTTTTTCAAACCAATTATGAAATGTTGTATGAAATTAAAGTTGAAGATGGCAAATCAGATAATATTTATGAATGGAGAGATTCTAAGCAACCAGAATTGTTTAGTTACGAGTTTTCTAACGATTTATTTGATTTGTTATTGGATTATGACGTAACTGCGATAAGTTTAAGCAAAACCCTAATTACAATTACAACGTTAGACAATGAAATAATCATTTTCAAAAAGAATAAAGAATTTACCAAAATTGGGAAGACTCAAATAAGCTTAAGAACTAAAGAAGAAATATTTAGATTTATTGCTCTAGATGAAAGCAGACAAATATTACATACACTTAGCAATAAGGATGAATATTCGGTTTATAAGATAAAATTATCTCCAGAGAAAATTGAAACCACCAAGATTTTTGGAGAATTTGAAGTTATTAATTTTTTTATTAATGAAGTTAATTACAAAACTTTGCTTGTATTAAAAAGTGGAAAGTGCATTATTTTTTCTATTCAAAATGAATTTAAATATGAAACTAATATAATTCTAACCGATGAGAAAATTATCAAAAATTGTAAGATCAATGCAATATGGAACTCAAAAAATCAGACAGTTCTGTGGAATATTGGGCATAAACTATATTTATATGATTATAATATAGAAAGATTACTTTTGAATATTAATTTGAAGAATTACCTTACAATTGACGAAAGAGTGAGTATGAATAGAACACTTGTACATTATTGTCAAGGAAATATATATATTTTAGTTAAAAACAAAGTTTTCTTATTTAAAATAATAAAGAATGAGAAAGAATATGCTTTTAATTTTAGATTGATATATATGATGGAAGATGTTTACTCAGCTATAGATGTTTCAAATATTGAAATCCAAATTTTAAATTCAGTTTACACATGTATCATGGCTATTTTGAGTAATTCTAAAGATCAAATTAATATATTTATATTTGATTCTTTCTTTAGAATGGTTAAGCATGATATTATACATTGTAAAAAACGACTATTGAGAGAATTTAGAAGATATAAATATTTGAATGAATCTGATTATGTCAATATGGAACACCTTCAAAGCGTACCAAGATTTTTAAAGCTTGAAAGAAATCAGTTATTGATACATAAAAATAGAAACCAATCATTTTTAAAAATGAAATCAATTGACATGGATGAGTTTTTTACTATATTTATGAAGAAATCTCTCATTGACTATTCTCTCTTTTTGATTAATTGTGATATTTCAAAAGAAATGGAAACATGTTTAATTATTAAATACATTCAAAACAATGAGAATTCAATTGAATTTGTAGATAAAGTACTTTCAAATAAGAAAATACTAAGAGACTCACAACAAGAGCTTGATTTGTTTATTGATTTATTCAGTCACTTTGATAAATTTCATGAATTTATTATTTATCTCAAAGATTCAGATAACTTTTTAAGGATGTTCAAAGAAGTTAAAAATTTACAGTGGTATTCAAACTTTATTTCTATGTTATATAAAAAAGATATTACTTTATTCTACTATGTAATTCATTATCTTCCGATTCAAAATCTAATTATGGAGCTTGATTGGAATAATAAAGTTTATTCTGGACTTTTGTTTTTTATGGAAAATAACACCGATTTAGATCTAAAAGCTTTTGATAATGAATTATGTGATCATAATACTTTAAATAAAAATCAAATAACTAATCCCAAAACAGATAAAAACGTTGTTTATTATTATTTGAGTTATTTTGAAGTTTTATCTTGGATGAAGGTAACTCAGGAGCAAACTATTATCAATTGTCTTCATTTACTTGAATTAATCCCAGAAAATGAAATGATTCAAGATTCAATTATTAATTACTTTAATAAGTATTCATTAAATTCTTTAAACAAAATGAGAAAATTCATTTTTGAAAATATATCATGTATATTAAATACTGACGATTTCACCATTATTGGAATATTACTTTATAATAATATTATTGGTGAGTATAATTTTTTATATCAACAGATTATTAATAATAACAAAGATTGCTTTATATTTTTAAAACATTTATTATTTTATCAAATTAATTACAATAATAGTAAAGTTATTAATATCTCAAACAAATATCAAATAAAGATATACTTAGAGGAAGTTATCAATTTTTTCAGTAATCACTTAAATAATATAATTCAGATTTATTTAGAGTTTTCAGTACATGAATTTTTAAATTTTATTATTATTAATTATGGATTATTTAATTCTGAGAATTTCCATTATTTGGCAAAAATTGATACATCAAATATTTTAGATAATATTAAATATGATTTGAATTTGGAAAAAAAGTATATTATTGAGATTAAGTCAATTGCAATGTTTTTGTTGAATAATAAAATCGATGCATTACAGTTATTAATAGATAATGGACTAATTTTTAGTTCTTTATCTTTAATTTTATATTTTAATTCAGATAATGAAAATATATGGAAACAATTAACAAATTTGATTTTAAACAATAATATCGTCGAATTAAATCATTTGGATAGCTTTGTATATTGGTATGAATATTTTATATTTAGTCCAACAAATGAATTATCAGAACATCATATTTCAGATATTTTAACTAAATTCGCTTTTCCAAGAAGTCAGCTACTCTTTAATATTTTTAGAAAAGATCTTTTTTTGAATTCAAGTCATTCTTTTGATTGTTGTAATTTTCATAATATTCCATTTAATGATAAATATCTAATTTCTGAAGTAAAGAGAATGATTATTGAATGTATAGATTCTTATAAACAAAAATCTAAGAATGAATACCTTCATTTTGATAAAAAAATACACGAAAAATATCTCAAATTTCAAATTGAGTTGGCATGTACTAATTTTGATTTTTGCAATCAAGAAACTAATAGAAATATCCAAGAATATATAATTAATTTACCGAGAGCTTCAACTTTAAATTATAATACAGATATATGCTCACTATGCAACTCTAAACTATTTTTTTTGGAGAACAAAAAACTTTCAAACAAAGTTATTCTTAATCATTGCAAGCATAATTATCATTATGAATGTTATTTAAAGCATGTATATGTTTACGAAAAGAGCCACAAGTTTAAAATTGTTATTGAAGACAATATTTCAAAGAATAATATTAAATGTATTATTTGCCAATATAAATTACTAATTAGTCATCATTCTTGAAGGTGCTTAACATTTGTATTAAAAAAAAATATATATATAAAAAAGTACGCGCCAGAAATTGCATGCACTTGCAAACATGCATTTTAATGTGGACGCCAAACAAATATTATTGCATGTTGATATATCCCGGTATATTCAATAAATCATGCATATATTCATAAATAGGGAGAAAAGGTGCGGTTAAAAAAATCATTGCAAATTTAAAAAAAAATAATAAATAAATTCCCCCACAATTAAATGAATTTAGAAGCATGTAATGCAAATAAACAACAAAAGATGAATTTAATTTGATATCATTATTATTATTATTATTTTATAATATTAATAATACAATAAAACAAAAAAAATTTATACAAAAAGAAAGTAAAAATAAATAAAAATCAGGAAATGAATTGAATAGGAAATTACAAAATAATGTTAAGTAATTCTGTCAGTACAAGTTTAAATTCATATGAGAATTTTGATGAAAATCAAGAATTAAAATTCACATCTGAAAAAAAAATTGAAATGGACAATTTTCAAAATGAAATTAGTCCAAGAAATATAATTAATAATTTTCCTATAATAACAGGTTATTATGGAGTTGTATTAAGAAAAAAAAAACATCCACTTTTTGGTTCATATTGGAATAAGGAATATTGTTTATTACAATCAAATATTTTTTTATGTCATGAATTAAAATATCCATATAAAATTAAAAGGAGTATATCAATAGCATCTATTTCGAAATGTGAAATTTCAAAAATGGATCCTTGTGTATACTGTTTAACAATAAATAATAATGAAGAAAACTTGGAAAAAACAGGAATTTCACAAATAAGAGGATTTTCATGTTTTAATTTTAAACATAGTAAAATTGAAATAATCAAAATAAAATGTACATCAACTTTGGATACTCATAAATGGAATTTATATATTAATAATACACTAAAAAATTGGAGATCAAATAAAAATAATAACAAAAATCTTTATAATGGAAATCAATATATTGAGAAAACGATAGCTCAAGAATTATTTGAAAAGATTAATAAAAAGTTAAAAAATATCACTATTAAATCATCAATAAATAATATGATTTTAATATTTAGTCAAATTGAAAAAAGAAATCTTTATATTAGTTTATATAAGATTAAGATTAATAGTATTATCAATTCAAATAATGATACAGATCAAGAAAGTATATTATCAAAAAATACAAATCGCTCATTTATATCTAATATTGATTTTACATTTAAAAAAGATTTATTATTGATTAAAAGAAGAATTATTTTGTTTAAAATTGAACAAGGATCAAATCATTTGAAAAGATTAATAAATAAAAGGATGTTGGAATATTGGAAATTATTAAAAGATAATAATTCTTTAAATAATCATGAAGATTATGAATTTATGGAAATACATTATAAATTAATATTAAAAAGAAGAATTTTCTTATTTTGGAGAGAATTACTTAGAATTATTTTGAGAAATAAAAATTTTAAACGAGAAAATAGAAAATCAATTAATTCAGTTATTTCAAGAGATTTCATTACAACTAATAATAATAATAATAATAATTTTCATTCTAACCTATCATCTGAGCTAATTTTAAATTCAACTGAAAATTCTCGAATTAATATAAAAAAAATACATTATAAATCAAATGAATCCACGAATCAATTTAAACTTAATAAAATAATTAAAGAAACAGACGATAAATATCAAGTAACTTTTAGAACGTTATTAAAAAAAGATAATGTTTATACAAAAAATATTTATAATATCCGTGAAAGTATTTTACAAATAACTAAACTAAATTTCATTATACTTACAAAAGTAAAGATAGCTTGGAATATTTTGGAAGCAAATCGTATCAAAAATAATGCATTATTATCTATTCAAAAATACAATCAAATCCAATCTTTTTTTGAAATATTAGACAAAAATTGGAAATTAAAGCTTTATAAAGTTTTTCTAGTATTGAAACAAGAAAAATAATTACTACTAGTAAATGAATTCTATTATTAAAGAAAATAAATAATGATTTAAATCAAACACCTTATTATTTAATTTAAATTAATTTATCTCATTATAATTTATTATTATTTAATAATATTGCATGCAGTTTTACGATATTATAACCTTTTGCATAAAGATCGCTTGGCGGCAACATGCGGAAGAAAGTATAGAACTGGCGCCCAAGCAATAATGCACACGTAATTTAGTTAATTTATGTTTATGTCTATAAAAAAAGCATGAAAAGTATAAAAAACTCACAAGGGTCAAGAGAATTTTTTTTATATAATTTAAATAAATAAAAAGGAAATACTTATTTGAGTGGTATTAATAATCGAAGAAGAGATGGCAGAATCACCAGATATAAGAAGTGGGAATGCAAATGTAAAATTTTCTGCATTATTTGGAGAGGAGCAATTTTGTCCAATTGTGGGAGATACAAAAGGAAAAAATATGGAAACTAATACAAGGAGAATTCCATTTGGTATGACTGAATTGACTTTAGAACATGAAGCAGCATTGAAGGGTTTGTTTGATACATTAAATACATATGGAGATGGTAAAATTAGACTTAATGATTTAATTATTGCTTTAAGAAGAGCTTTCGATAATGGTACTGTCACATTTTCAAGACATGAAGCTTCAGCTGCAGAAATTACTGGTGAACACATTGATAGTGAGCTTGAGAAACTTAAGGAGGATTTTGATATGAATGGAGACGGAACATTAGATTTTGATGAATTTAGACGTTTAGCAAGAATGAAGATTTTGAGATTAAGCCGTGATGATGAAATTCAATTGGGTTTCAGACTATTAGATAGAAATAATAGTGGATATATTACTACTTTAGAATTGAAACAATTATTAACAACAAAAGGAATTTCCCCATTAAAATCAGAAGAGGCTGATGAACTTTTGTTTATTGCGGATGTTGATCACGATGGATTAATAAGTTATGAGGAGATTAAGAGATATTTGGAATATAATAGGAGGCCTCTTCTGAATTAATTATGGACAATTCTTTTAATAAATAGAGAATTGTAATATTGGAGAGAAATAGTAAAATCTAAATTATTAGTCATTGATAGTAGTAATTCCTTTTTTTCTTTTTAAATACATTTATTTTTATTTAAGAATACTAGGAGATAAAATTCGAATCATTAAATGTATTTAATTAAATAAAAATAATAGTTATAGATTCATAATACGAGTAATAAGACTTTTGTTTATTTATTTTTTAGAAATAATATATACAGAATTTAAATTTATTCATTGGGGAATACGACTAAGTTAACAAATCCTTGATTTAATGGAATATTATTATTTTCAAGTACTTGAGAGTGGATCATTCTGTTTGAGAAATCGAAGTTATTTCGTTTATTATTCTTTTGATAATTTTTTAGTATTTGTAATACTCCTTTTTTAATTTCTTCTCCAGTTAAAAAGTTGGCATTTTTAATATAATTATCAATCCTTTCGTCAACTGAGATATTGTTTACAAA
This sequence comes from Cryptosporidium viatorum, assembly GCA_004337795.1. Taxonomy (NCBI): domain Eukaryota; phylum Apicomplexa; class Conoidasida; order Eucoccidiorida; family Cryptosporidiidae; genus Cryptosporidium; species Cryptosporidium viatorum. The sequence goes on from QZWW01000025.1 coordinate 213,845, forward strand.
AGAAACAGATTTCTGACTTTCAGAAAGATATCTTTCATGTTCTTTCTCAAATCCCAATTTGATCTTATTAATAATCATCTCAATACTATCAAAAATCAACTCGTTAAATTTTAATGCTTCAAGATTATTTAAGGAAATTTCTTGTGAAATTTCAAAATGAGAATGCTTGCAGTTGCTATTTTCATCATTAATATCTAAATCATAAATCCCACAGCTATTAACTCTAGTTGTTAATAATAAACCTTTAATGATCAGTATAGCAACTAAACTTGTAATTTTCATAATATCTTATTACACAAACATTAATATTTTAATGATATATTTGTAATTATTACTCTTTAAATATTATATTACAATTTATTAATATTTGAATAAATATATACATATATATTATATATATATTTATATATATAT
>QZWW01000026.1:0-135723 GCA_004337795.1 Cryptosporidium viatorum
TATGATGAAATAAGAGATGAATTAATATCGACCAGGATTCCCAGATACCCAATAGCAATGATGAAAAACAAAGCCAATTTTAAAATACTTAATAACAAGAATTAAGACTATTTACAATAATTTCATGGAAGAAATAGAAAAACTTAAGAGATTTAATAGTTTTATTACTATTAAACTAACTAATATTACAAGAAATGAATTAATAATAAGATTATAGTTTTGGAGAATAATGTAATATTAGTTACCTCCTTACTAGACAGTCTTCAGCAATAGTGATCTTTTCCTTAAGTCTTTGCGCCTCACTTTCAATAGATTGCAAAGTGAGTTGGTGCATATTAAGGATCTTTACAATTTCACTAAGTGGTGAAGGATAAATTCTCTCATGTAAATTATTTAATTGAGACATTAAAGTTTCAACTTGAGACTCAATATCTTGAAGTTCAGAACTTAGAGCATTAGCTCTCGCAGCTGAAATTCTCATATTCTGATTAGGTTTATCATGACTTCCAGAAAAGCTTCCTCCAATTGTTCCAATCCTAGATCCGTTACCGATAACGGTACCGATACTAGTATTGCTATTATTATTATTACTATTATTGTTATTACTGCTATTATTAGAAAAAGAATTAATAGATCCTTCCAGTTTTTTTGAAAAAGATTCTTCTATAATCTTTAAAGTATTAGAGAGACTATTTTGTTGTTGAGCAATTTGATCAATTCTATTATCCATATTTTCTTGTCTCATCCTAATTTCTTGTTGATCTGCTCTGATAGAATAGAGTTTTGTAGTATATGTGATAATGGCTTTGTCTACTTCCAGTACATCAGAAGATGCTTTATTAAATAGTTTGACTTGTTTTGCAAGTCTACTTTCCCAAGATTTTATTACATCTTCAACTCTTTCATGTTGATGAGATATTGTTGTTTCAAGACTTGGAGATGGGGATGAAGTAGAAATTGAAAGATTTGGTGTAGTAGATGATGTTGCTAATGTAGTTCCTCCTGTCAGTGAAAGACTTGTATTATTATTTTCAGATTTAGAAGATGATCCAAACAAACTGGTTGTTGAAGTTGATAAATTGGTATTCCCTAATAATCCACTAGTAATTGTTGATGATGTAGATAAATTTGGAGAAGTGGAGAAAGTATTAGCAGTAGTGCTTGGAGCTGTTGTGGAGTTTGTACCAAATAAGGAAGTGGATGAGGAGGAATTACTGGGAGCTGTGGCTGTGGTTGATGTGGTTGCTCCAAATAATGAGGAGGAAGCAGTAGATAACGAAGGAGATGTTGACAAAGAAGTGAGGGAGGTAGTAACATCATTTGTATTGGTATTTGCAGGAGAAGATGAAGTTCCAAATAATGAAGCTCCCCCGCTTAATGTGTTACCTAAGATAGATGCAGCACCAGTGGTCGAAGATGATGATGGATTAGAAGATGCTGTAGTGGATCCAAAGTTGAAGAGAGAACTAGATGCGCCCGTTGAAGCAGTTAATCCTGATGTTCCGGTTGCTCCTGATCCTCCGAAAATGCTACCCGTGTTGCTAGTGGAGCCAAGTGCTGTAGATCCAAGTGTTGTGGAGCCAATTCCTGTAGATCCAATTCCTGTAGATCCAATTCCTGTGGATCCAAGTCCTAACCCTGACCCGAGTCCTAAGTTGGTGGATGGATTAGAGGTGGAGGAAGAAGTTAAGGAGGGTGTTGAGCCAAAAGAGAAGCTTGTACTACTACTAGCAGCACCAGACGAGCTTCCGAATAATCCTCCGGTTGTTCCCGTTAATCCTCCAGCTGGAGATGAACCAAACAAAGAGGTGCCAGAAGAAGCAGTATTCAGTCCGGAATTATTTCCTAAAATACCAAAAAGATTATTGGTGGTAGAAGCAGCAGTAGTAGTAGCAGTAGTTGATGCTGTTGTTGCTGCTGATGCCATTCCCAAAGATGAAGTTCCTGATCCAAACAAGCCTCCAGTTGATGTTGATGAGCCAATTCCGATTGTACCAGTAGAATTCAAGTTTTGATTTTGTGATCCAAAAAGTCCTAAACTTCCATTAGAAGAAGATGTAAGAGCTGAATTACCTCCAAAGAGAGAAGCAGAGTTACTGCTTCCAAGTCCTGTGGAAGCTGAGACAGAATTATTGGCATTACTTCCAAATGGAGAAGTTCCTAAACTATTACTAGCAGTAGCACTATTACTAGCAGAGCCAAATAATCCCAAGCCAGTATTATTGTTATTACTACCAATACCACCAGTAGAACCGCCGCCAAGTCCACCAACAGGATTTTGTTGAGATGAATTTGATCCAAATCCAAACAATCCTCCTCCTCCTCCTCCTCCCCCTAAGGTATTTGTTGTTCCAGTTCCTGTTGTTCCAGATCCAAAAGTAAATCCTGTATTTGTTACATTATTTGAATTGTTTCCAGGATTTCCTAAATTTCCAAATAATCCTCCTCCTGAATTATTTCCAAATCCTATTCCTGTTCCTGTTCCTGTTCCTGTTCCTGTTCCTGATCCTCCCAAATTACCAAAAAGTCCTGTTCCCATATTACTACCAATACCAGTACCAGTACCAATACCAACACCAGCACCAGTTCCTCCTAAATTACCAAAAAGTCCTCCTCCAGTAGATGAAGATGAAAAGCTATTATTGTTATTAGAACCAAACATTTTTTGTATTAAAATAAAATTAATTAATTATCAATTCTTTTGTTAATTTATAAGTTATTCATTTCTTTGGACTATTTGTCCTTGAATAAAAATTATTTCAATGAATAATAGGAATTAAAGAAATAATAGTATTTAAAGATAATTTGTGTGCAAGAATAATATATATGTAAAATATATATATGTGATATATATATTTTACATATATATAAATATATATATTTATATTTATATAATATATACGTATATATATATAAATATATATTTATATATTTATATAATTATATATAAATATATTTGATGAATTAATTAGTTGCCAAAGGATTTCTTTTTTTTTTATTCTTTTTTTTTCTTCTTCTTTTACTCTATCGCAATTTATCCCGCCCCACCTTAAAAATTTAATTCCTGTGAAAAAAAATTCTTTTTCTTCTATACCGGCACCACGTAATTTACGAGACAATTTTTCATTCTCCGGTATAAAATTGCAACTACCCGCCTAAAAAAATATTATACATATTTTTTTTCGACTTTAGGTAAAATAAGAAAAAAGTAAGTGGGGGGGGGGGGGAAAAATATATATGTATAAGAAGAGAAAAATAGTAATAGATAATAAAAAATATATACTGCATGTAAAATTAAAGTAAAGAAAATATTACCTAATAACTATAAGATAAAATTATAATATTAATAATAATATTCATATTAATAATAATAACAATAGCTCTATTAAATAGTAAAAGAAAGAGAGTTTCTACATGTATATAAGGAATGAAATGTGTGAGAAAAAATTTAATTAATAATTGAATCTTTATATTTATTTATATTATTGTAAATTTGTTCAAGTTCGGCAAAGTTATTGTTATTATTGGTTATTGTATTATATTACTATCTTTAATAATTATTAAAATCTATAGAAAACAAAATCAAAAAGAAAAGAAATAGAAAAGAGAAAAAAAGAAAAAAAAAGAAAGAAAAAAGAGAAAGAAATAGAAAAGAGAAAGAAAGAAAAAGAAAGAAAGAAAAGGAAAGAAAGAAAAAGAAAGAAAAACTAGATTTATAATAAAAAAATTGATTATATTATATTTTTGTGAGACGAGACAAGTCCATTAATGCATGCATGCATGCATGCATGAAGAGCGGATTGATCATAGAAAGAAATGAATTAAAAAATAAGAAATAAAAAAGTTTTTTTTTAATTAAAAAGGAGGAAAAGAAAGACAAATTATATTACAATCATAGTTACTTTATCTTGATCTAAATTAACATATATATATAAATATATATATATATATATATATTATATTTATATTTATCATTGAATTATGAGAAACACCAGTTCTCTATTACATAATAATATTAATAATAATCAAAATAATAATTCAATAGTAATAGATATCAATAATACAAATATTGGAGAATATGTACAAGAGAATAAAAACCATCCAAGTAATTCTTTTATTACACTAATCTTATTGATATCTATTATAATTATAATAAACCATGGATGGTATTATGGAATTTTGTTATTAACTATATCTATTTCTCCTGGAATATTAATTATATATCAATTTAAAAAACAAATTATACAAGGCGAAATTAGTATTAAAACCATTACAGATTTATTCACTTTTGGTGCAATCATATCTGTATCCACAACATTAATTCTTGAAGGATTATTTTTTAATTGGATTTTTAATATTAAAAATGATAATTTTAATCATTATATTAATCAATTTGGCTGTAATATGGGATTTTCATTATATATATTAATAATTATTTTCAAATATATAATTTCTATTGGAATTGTAGAAGAAGCATGTAAATTAATGGGATTATTAACTATTAAACCATATATTGAAGATATTAACTATAAAGAATCTTTTACTAGTCATTATTTAAAATCTAATTTTGGATATGTTATTGGTGGTATTTCTAGTTCACTTGGATTTGCAATCATTGAAAACATTATATATCTATCAAATTCTATGGAAAGTATTATTATCATGATCTTAGTTGGTATTGCTAGAGGAATTATTTCTATTCCTTTTCATTTATTTGCATCAGGATATACAAGTATACTATTTAGTAAACAAACTTTTATACAAGATAATTTTCATTTAAATAGTAATAATAATAATAATTATTATTATTGTTATTATTATCCTATTTATATACTTAAACAAATTACTATTAAACTTATAACTTTACTACCAGCTGGAATATTACATGGAATATATGACTCCAGTCTAATAATAATAGTATTGCTTAATCAGGATTACAACAAAGATAAAGGATTTAATAATAATTTAAATCCTACATGTAATTTAAATATCCGAATTCAAAGACTGTTTCTAACACTATTTCCATTTAAAATCAATAAATTATTTGGAAGCTTCAAAAATCAAAGCCTTATACAAAATTCATTTAATAATTGCTTTGGCGCCTTTTTTAATAATTTACTTACTATAGGATTCTTTATATTTGCTGTATTATCATATTTTACATGTTTTTTTTTATTTCTTTATAATTGGATTCATCTTGATAGAAAAACTTCCAGTCGAAGAGTAGTATCCAGAGCAGTTGGTAGAACTGGAACTGGTGCTGGAGCTGGAGCTGAAACTGGAACTGAAAATGGTACCAGTACCGGTACCGATACTGGAAATGGAGCAGGTAATAGTACTGGAATAAGAGAAATAGAACTTATAAGAGGACAATGGGTTTAAATATGATGAACAAAATCAATTCAATTCTTGTCAAACAACAGAATCTAACAAGTCAGAATGTTCCTTGTTAAATAAATCCATAGAATGCATAAGAATATCTGCAGGTCCTTTAAAGCTTGAAAGATTATCATCATCTTTTTTTACCGATTTTTGGATTAGTTCTGATAAAGTTCTTCTCCAAAACTTTGTACCAGAAAACCCGTGAAATATTCCAAACACCGGTTTTAAATACATACTCAACTCTCCTATGGTAAATTTACCTTGATCTTGAATGTTTCTTGGCTTAACATTTGATAAGTATTCACCATATCTTTCTAATACTGCTCTTCTAGTTATTTGAATACTACCAATATTATTATTATTATTATTATTATTATTACTATTACTATTAATTCCATATATCATACTATCAACTTTTGATAATACAAATGGGTTATTCATTACTTCTCTTCCTATCATTACTCCTTTTATCTTATTCATCCATTTACCTGTTTTAATTATATGATATAATCTTTCATAATCTTCTTTTAAAGTAAAATTACTGAATTGTGATGTTTTATCATCATCATTTTCTAACTGAGACTCATTTGTTCTCATTCTCTTACTCTTAGTTGTATTTATTTCTGTTTCAGTCTCTTTAATATTATCTTTCAAATTCAAATACCATTGAATATACCAATCCCCTTTTATAATTGAAATACATTCTTCTATACTGGTTACTCCTCCATTCAAAATAAAAGTTAAATTAGGAAAATCTAAAGTTAACATATAAACCCAATAATATTTTAATTCTGGAATTGTTCTATTTTTACTTGGATTTATTCCATTCAACCATGCCTTTCTAGCATGTATTATAAATGTATTAGCTCCTATAAATGAATTTCTTGTATAATCCAAAGATTCCATTATTTCATTATCATTTTCTAATTGTGGAAATATACTAATATAATCTCTTTTATTTTGATTATCTACATTAATCCCAGATACTAGCGATATAAAATTATATAAATGTTGATATGTATCATATTGATCGACTCCAATCCTAGTCTTAACTGATATACGTGTATTAATTAGTCCTAAATCTATCAACTTCTTGTTACATGTATCCACAATTTTTGCAACCTTTAGAGGATTCTTAAATAATGACGCCCCGAAACTACCTTTGGAAGCTACTTTACATGATGGACATCCTACATTCAAATTAAAATTCCTAAACCCATATTTATAAGCTATTTCAATAGCTTTTTCCATCTTGTTTGGATTATTACCACCCAACTGCAATACCAAAGGAGTTTCAATATCATTCTTCTTAAAATGTACATCCTCAAGTATTTTCCGTCTATTCTCATCATTGTAACAATGTATTATTGTATCATCTACTACCATTTCTGTCCATAATTCTGTTTTTTCTGAAATAATCCTACATAACATTCTAAAATGACTGTTTGTAACATCGAGCATTGGTGCTACAGAAATTATTGAGTCATTCAAATTATTATTATTGAGATTATTAATAACTGTTGGTTCTTGCTCTCGCTCCTTCTCATTACATTCTTGGTCATTCTTCATAATTAATTTAACTCAAATTTAACTACTTTTACAATAATAACAATAACAATAATAATAATAATAATAACAATAATAATTGTTATTATTACTATTCACAATATTCCTTCAATATGTCAAAAATTACCGTTATAAACAAGGAAAAAACAAAATCTGGGATGGCGCCCTAAACGGTATAGTGATCTGAAAATAGTGCAGCATTTTTTTGAGTGGGGGCGGGTGGCGTCCCGCGGGTAAAGAGAACGAAAAGTCAAAAAAGAATAAAGGATTTATATAACATGGGAATTTTTACATAAAAATAATTCATATTAGATTTATAACAAGAGAAAAATTATATATTTACTACTTTTAAGTAGTAGTTAAACTACCACTCTTATTCAAGTAAAATAGAAGTTTGTTTATTATTATTGTTATTACTATTATCTCCGTCAGATAATAAAAAGTCAGACTTGAAAGGACTATTAGCGGGAGGAGATTTTGCTGAAACAAAGTCAAACATGCCAAACTCATCATCTTCATAGGTGCTAGCACTATAATTATTGTTAGTCTGAAAACTTTTCTCTTCATAATCATATGCACCAGTAATGCTATTATTATCGTAATAATGATAATTATTATTATTAATATTATCATTATTGTTTCTAATATTACCACCAAAAATATCATCGGATGTAGAAGATGAATTAAATATATCATCAAAATCATCAAGTATATTCCCATGTGCTGGTACTGGTGCTGTTGCTTGTACTGGTGTTGTTACTGATAATTCTGATACTGGTATTGGTATCTTTTCTGAATCTATTCCAAATCTTGATTCTTGTTCTATATGAGTGATAGAATCATTAGCCGTGCTTTTATTAGCATCTATAAAATCATCAAAATCAAATTGATTATGAGTGGAAAGAGAAGAGATTTCATGATGATGATTATTATTATCAACAAACTTTTCCATAGCATCATTATCCTTTTCTGGAGAATTGTAATCACAAAAATCATCCAATACATTGTTAACTTGCATGATCTTGTTTTGTTGATTTCCATGATTTGTTAGGTTATTTTGATAATCATAGGTTTCTTTTAGACTAATATGATCATTTTCTTGATTAAAAGAATCTCCACTATTTTTCATAGTTGTTATTACCATTTTTGATTCATAGTAGTCGTTTCTTGTATCATTATCATTATTATTCATAATATAATTGTTATTTGGAGAATTTCCACTTGTAAAATCTCCAAAATCATTATTTTCTATTATGGGAGACAACATATTATTGTTATTATTAATATTATTATTATTATAGCTATTGTTAAAGTCTTTATATTCTATAGGATTATTTTGATCTCCAAAAATGATTTCATTATTATTCATTCTATTATTGTCTACTTGATTTATTTTCAAATCTGTACTAATACTAAAATCACCCAGATTCTCTTTAATTGGAACAAAATCAAAAGGCTCCTCTTCATCCTTATAATTATCCAAAAACTCCTTATCCCAGTTATCATTTTGGAGTTGGTTATTATTAGAATCATTTCCTTGAAAACTTATATCAGCCATATTCTCATCGAAATATAAATCTCCTTCAATATCATTTTCTCTACCATTATCAACCAGAATTGGATTTGAATTGAAAAGTGTTGTATTTATTATTTTCTCATTCAATTGATTAGAACTAACCACTTCTCCTCTTCCTCTATCACCATTTGCAGCAAAACCATGGCGATGACCATTACCAAAACCGCCATTAATTTCCAATTCTTCTTCTTCTTCTTCTCCTCCATCTGACCACCAATCATTCGTAATTTTGTTTTCGTTTCTTTCTATTCTTCCTCCTCCTCCTCCTATTCCCATACTAGAACCGCCACCACCCATCCAAATATCAGCTCCTCTTGCTCCAATATTACTACCTTCTATATTAGTATCCCTTCCTCCCAATAAATTATTAGGATTATGCTTTGCATTAGAATTTGAAAGCTTTGCTGCAATCTCCTCAGCTGAAAGTGGAGTAGCAACCAGCTCATCCACTAGGTCATCCTCCATCAACAGAGAGTCAATTTCATACTCTGTCTGATCATTTCTCGTCTTGTTAAATCCTCTATAATGAAAATTTGGACCTGTTGATCTTGTACTTCCAGAGAAATATGTCACACAGTTACATAATGAAGATACTGTTCTTGCTAATATTAGCTGGATCATTTAATATAATAACAAATATAAATTGTATGCATAAATATATCTGTTTATTATATTACTCCTCTTGTTAGATCACAAAATAATTCTTATTTCTCTTTTCTTGACTAACCTATTCTTAATACCAATACCTTTACTCAATCAATTAACAACTTAATATATTCCCACAGTTTTGAGTCCCAATTAAAAAAAAAACAATATTACACTTTTACTCTTGTATATATTTGTTCTTTTTAGGCTTCAATCCTCAGTTTCTTCTTTTCTTTTATTCAAAGCAATTTTTCAATTATCAAATCCCTAACTTCTCTTTCTATTTCTTTCTCTTCCTATCAATCTACCTATTCTGCCCTTCTCTTTAATAGGTAGAGATATAATTTAAATAATTGGTCAAATTAATTCTCTATACTTTTACATATACAATGTAATGATAAAAATATATATATATATATATATACCACTTCTTCTTTTAAACTTCTTTTTTCTCTCGTCAAACTCTTTTCAAAGTGATCCACGTTATCTGTTCTTTTTAAAAGAAAAAACTCAAACTTTATTGTATTACACCTAATTTTTCTTTTCACACTTTTCAATTTTAATTTTACCTTACCATACACATTAGCCCGCCCATCTCAAACAACGCATGCACTGCGCGCGCGCGCCTTTGACTCGATACTCTAGTATAAAGTAGACATAAAAAGATATATATAAGGTAAAGAATAAAGAAGACATAAATATTGGGAATTAATAATGATAATAATAACAATAGTAATAAATAGTAAATATTATGTAAAAAATGCATTAATAATCAATAATAATTATCTATTAATCAATTCAGTTTAGTAATTCTTGGTAACTTTTTTTTTTTTTAATTAAAAAAAAAAAAAAAGTTACGAAAATCTTTGTTACACTTAATATTTATATTAAATGTAACATGTTATATCGCCTTGAATTACTATAACTCGATATATTAAAAACAGAGAATAAAACTAATAATTTTCCGATTTAATACAAAATATTTAGGAATTATTTGGCCTTAGATGAATATGGATTAATTATAATTGGCCTTATTTATACGTATATTTATGATAAATTATTCTGGAAATTACAAGAATCTCTGTCAATCCTCTCGTTTATTTATAAATTTAAACGATACTATATTCAATTCGGTCAAAATGTTATACCTGAACATTTCGATACATTATTGCCTTAATGACGACTATATTATGAATATTATATATGAGTAAATAGTCCGTGAAATTAATATGTCCGTGAATAAGAAGAAAGAAGGGGAAGTAATGAAATAAAGAGACAAATACTAGAGAATTATTAAGAAACTTATTTTTCCGAATTAATTTCTCCTTTACCGTCATGATCCTTCCAATACACTTTCTCGATCTAAATAATAAAGAAATTCGTTCCTGTAAATTGTTTCTCTTTGTCGAAGAATGTAATAAGTCTGTATTGCAAACTGGAAATATCTAGACTATATATTTAGTCTTGACAGCAAAGAGCTCATTAGTATATACATGCATATATTTATACTTAGTATATTTATCCAGTATATACCACTCGGAATGTACTTGAATTTATTGTCATTATTTACAGAAATTTGGAGTAATAATGATCTTTCAATATAATTGAAATGGAAAAAAAATAAAGTAATCCGAGTAATATTTAACTACCATATGGTCACATTACAATTAAAAATACTCTCAGTGATGACAAAAATTAACGTTTCTCAACATTCGCAGTGTTGTACCGAATTGGAGATCTTAAATATGCGCATTTAAGACTCTATGATGGACTTCCTTAGATGTCTGAGAGAGTATTTTTAAATATGTCTACGACTTCATCCCTCATTTAGCTTAGTATAAGAAAAGCTAATTGTATGTAAAAAAAACATTTTTTATCTTTTTTTTTAAATAAGTAAATGATTGACTATTTCTTTATAGAGCCAAAAGTCTTAATATTTATATACCTTTGGACAGCTTCCCGCCCGATAATGAACTGGCCTATTTTTTTTTTTTAAATAAAGAAACGATTCTGCAATATTTATTTTTAATGAATAATAATATTAACAATAAGCACAATTTAATCCATTAAATGTGCAAGTTTCATTTTAATTATATTTAAAATTGAATATAATTATTATGCATTTTGGCTTTAATGTAAATTTGACTCAAAGAAACTTTTAATGACATTTAATGTTCATGCTTGTGCTATAATATAACATATTATTATAATATGGGGAATTCTCTGGAAAGTATTTTTTCGCATTATTCTCATAGATAATTGTTCTTTTTAATGTATTTCCTAATTATTTTCAATAAAGGAAAGTAAGATACATTGCAAGTCAGTTATCTAACAAACAAGCGAAATCCTCTTGTTTTTCATTCGGATAGTCAACTACTCTTACACTATACTACATGCAAAAGTATTTTCCATGTATATATAATCGTTTTCCCTCTAGTTATATATTATGTTCAATTACTTTTTTTTTATTTCAAATTCACAATTGACTTATTTCAACCTATTGCTATCATTTAATCCTCACTTGCATGTGAAACCTAACTATTACGTGGAAATTTTATAATTGCATGCAATTGCAAAACAAATATCATTCTTGTGGAAACCGCATGCATTTATGCTATTTGAGCGCCAACATCTTTTTACCGCATGAATTTGACAAAATGTCAATAATAATTGATTTTGCATGTAGAAACGCATGCACTGGTTAAATTAATAAAACCAAAATTAAGGAAAAGGTTCTTAATGAATCGCGCTATTTCTTGTTAAACCTTTTTTTCTCCTTTCTCTTCTTTTCTCTCTCTTTATATATATATATCACTTCCCTCCTATTCTCATCATTCTCTTTCTGATTCAAAATCCGAAAAATCTAACTCATCAGCATTTGGACACATTAAATTCTTATCCTCTTTATTTTGACTTAAAATACGGTCTTTCTCAATCTCATTCATTAACTCTGCCCTTGATTTTACATGTACAAATTGCTCAAAGTCTCCAATTAATGTAGTAGCTAAGCTCTCAGTAATACTTGCAAAGAAATTCAAAGCTCCAAACAATGAAGAAAGTGCTATTCTAATTATTGCAAATATAAGAGTTAATACGAATACACTCTTTTTATTTGTTTTTCTAAAATTCTCCACTGGATCCCTATATAATAATATCCATGGTGTTATAAATATATCCATAAACATCCCAACAATGCCATTCCAAATTGCATCCAAAATACTCTTTGGTCTTGGCCTTCTTCCTCCAAGTAATTTATGACCAAAATTAAATATTACTGATGCTGTCTGAAAAGCTCCTCCTAAAATATATCTGAAAAAATGTATCAAACCAACTCTAAAGCCTTGAATAAATCCTTCCAAAAATGTTAAATCTTCATCTGTTATACCTCTTTTAATCTCAATAAACAAAGCTTTAAATCCTCTCTTCATACCTGAATATATTGCCACCAAGTGAGTTACTCCTAAAGAAGGCAATACTCTTCTTTTTAATTGTCTTGAATATGAAGAAACCAAAAAATGAAAGAATTCTGCAATATCCACAACTAATGCATCTTTATTTAATGAACTCACATTTAATATCATATGTGGAGTATCCAATGGTAATATATTCATAAATAATAATGCCTCTGGTGTTAAAGTATCAATATCTATTGTATCATCTGATGTTCTTATTGTTATTGTTACTATTATATCACTAATCTTCAAAGTTCTTATATATAATGGTTTCCCAATCTTAAGTTGATCCCATGGTGTTCTAGTAATATACATTGGAAGTCCATATCCACCTGATACATAACAAACAAGAGATCCTAAATAATTCGTTTCTCTATGACTTTTCTTCTTTATCATCTTTTGCTTTGTAGAATGCATCCATAATGTCTTTTGTCTTGAATATGTTATTATATTCATATTCTCAATTTCTTTTGAAATCATAAAATATAAAGTCTGAACTACAAGCCTTTCTAAATTACAACATATTTGAGATACTGTTATATTTATTTCATCAAATATTGGAGCATATACAGGACTCATTAATGATCTAGAAATTGTTAGTGAAAAAAATTTACTTTCTGGATTTCTTGAAGTATTCATATTTCTTATTCTATTATCCAAATTACCACTTTTATTACGTCTTGAATAACTATTTACTATAACTTCCTTGGAATCACTTCCAAATTCTTCGTATCCAATATCAACATCATCTTCTATTATATTATCATTATTATCATATACTTTCTTTGTTTTTCCTTTCTTATTTAACTTATTCTTATCCCTATTTGAATCAATATCAAAATCCTCTGCTAAAGACAAATTACTATCATTTATTCTATTCATTTTAGTATTCAAATTCTCATCTTCTTCATCCAATTCTGTCATTTCAAAACCCTTAATTGGTCTTATATTTTCTGTTCTATCCAAAATCTGGTTATTGGTTGAAGTTTTTAATATTACAGGAATATCTCCTGGGAGAAAATGATCAATATGAATTGAAGAAAGACCTAAATTCAAAATTATCTTTCCGCTTGTAAGTAAAGTCTTTTCCATATAATCTGAAATTAAAACCACTATATTAATTAATGAAACTAATACTCCATCATATATTTCATAGTATTTTGTATTTAAATCTCTAAAATCTTGATAATTTATATTACCAAAATCATTTGTCTCATCATCATCCTTGTAAAAAAACTGATTCAAAGTTCTTCTGCTTTGACTATGAAATTCTGATCCTAAAATCATTAATTCACTTTCAGCTCTTTTTATTCTTTCTCCACTATTAATACTTCCTCCTCTATTCAACTCATTTCCATAAAACTTCGAATTACTTAATCTTTTTTTGATATACTTCTCATTATTCATACAATCCTTGTAAACTTTTCGTAATAGTTTCAGTACATTATTCAAAACTGGATTTTCTTTTGGTGAAACTGATTCACCAATAGAATTCAAATTCCTACTTAAAAATTGATAAATCTCCTTAATCGTCTCACTTAGTAATTCAAAAGTTCTTTCTTCTGAATTTTCATCCAATACTGGAATTGATTTATTGTAAGAATTATAACTTATTGATGGGAAACTTGTATTCTGTCTCATATCTAAAGTACCTTCTTGTGAATAAACACGACTTCCTATATATGTACCACTTCTCAATTCTCCTCCTTCTATTCTATCTGATAACTTCCTTTGAATCTCTTCATTGTTCTCATCTTCCTGTTCAGAATTATGATAACTTAAAAGATCATTATTCTCTCCATTTAATAAACGATCAATCAATTTCTTCTTGATCTTTTGACCTTTTCTTTTGAAATATTCAATCCTATTATGTTCTCCTAACTTATCATTATATAAAGATTCAAAATCACTACCTCCATCTAATTTCATAGTTTTTCCAAATATTTGTTTCTTCTTATTGGAATTATTGAATAAATTATTCACTTTATTAGTAAATAAAGCCATAATATTCATCTTATTATTAATCATTGAAGTCTTACTAGAACTTAAATGACTTTGACTTATAAGTCTTAGCTTTCCAATCTTAGATCCAATCTTTGGATTCTTATGATAATCCTTATTTTCTGAAAATCCTATCAATTTGTAACATATATTCATTAATGAATCACAAACTATATTCAGTACTGTCATTGGATATATATTCTGAGGTAGAATACTTGCTGAGACATGAAATAAAGATCCATGAGATACTAAAACTAGCTCATTTTGGTGAATCCAAGAAATACTAGTCCTTGGAATGAAGAAAGATATCTTAAATTCAATCCATGAAATCTTTTTCCATCTTCCTGATACTAATTTATTACTATTATTAGACATAGTATTAGAGTAATTATTCCCTCCAAAATTCTCTCCAAATTTTTCATTATTTTCATTATTATTCAAATTCCCACTCTGTTTTTCTAATAACTGATTTGTTTTATGATACTTTCTTCTTGGATTAAAATCACTATCTTTGGATATTAAGTTATCTTTATCATATTCTACTCTTTCATTAATAATATTTCCATTATCATTATTATTAGAATCTTGCAAAAAATGACTATTTGATATGCTTAATATACTTCCATTTAAAAGCTTTTCAGCATAATTTCTACTATCCATAATAGTTAATACTCTGGTACCTTTAGAATTTACCATTAAGAATACATATAGTTTCCCAGTCTTGATTTTACTTTGCATACTATTTAAACCATTATTAGTTATTGTATTCATAGAAGCAAATGGATTCTGGAATCTATTTGATGATTTGGTTGAATCTTGTATATGACTTTGATTTGCTCCACTTAAATGTTTTACATTGATTTTGTTTGAATTATTTCTCATAATGTTATCATTAAGCTTAATAAAAGAAATCACGCTGATTTGATCTTTTATTGATGTAACAGAATGAGTAGTCCATACAGATTTTCTTACATTAAAAGGTCGAATTCCAACAAACTCACAATCCCAGTTCTTTGGTATATATGGTATTCTAGTTTTTGGTGGTATCACGCTTATATCAGCACTCTTTGCTGAAAATATATCAGGATATACATATCCAGTACCAAGAATATGATTAACATAAGTCTTTTTCTTTGATTTCGTTTGAACTGTTGTTACGTTACCTGAACTTTTTTCATTATTACTATTAGTCATTGTTCTAGAAAAGTCTTCCAATTGAGATGTACCAGCACTTACAGCTTCTAGAACTGCTTTCTTTGATCTATAGTAGTAATTATGAGATTTACTAATTTCTGGAGTATCATAAGCAATGTAATAGTTTGATAAGTTACATATTTCAAAGAATGGTGCTTCAGCTACAGAAAAGATGACAAAGTATGCAGAATCTCTTAAACTGGTTGATCTTGAAGCAGTAGTACCTAGAATAGCTGGAATAATTTGAATAGTAATCAATAATGGATTTTTATTATCAAATTCATTCAAGGATGGAGATGAGGAATTATTGGGAAGGGAATTTGAAATATTAACTGTATTTAATTGTGTTTGGTGAATAGTGTTTGAATTCGCAAGATTGGACTGATTTCCTGATATTGTTTGAATGAGTCCATTTGTAGAATGATGATCTTGTTGTTGTTTATGATGGTTTGGATATATATGTTGGGGATGGAGTACTATTTGGAACTTATTAAGCTGAGGTGTATATTCGAGTTTGTGACCAGAAAATAAGGAGAACTCTTTTGATGCTTGCAAAGGCTCAGAACTACCTTCTATGATAGGTTTACATATCCAAACATTTGGATCATTTCCATGGTAGGGTCTTCTTTCATTAGGTCTCAACAAGACACCATCACAAGAAAGAGATGTTTTTGGAGGTAGTTTAAGATCTTTGGAACTGAATCTATGGTACTTTTTCTTACTTTTATTAGGCTTTCGAGTTTTAGATTGAAAATTTTCATTAATATGTTTTTGAAAGCTACTTTCTTGATCAACAGGATCATTTCGAGTAAAATCATTATTTTGACAATTTTGAGATAAATTCTCAGTTCCAACATTACTATTATTGTTTTGATCAATAATTCTATAGTTACTAGTATGAAGATTCAAATGTTCGTCACCTTCATCATGATTACTTTCCTCATCATCAGCTTCAATGGTATTCTTAAATAAGACAATACTTGCATCTCTCATATCAGATTCGAGATCTAATGGCTTGGAATGGTTAGTTCTTATAGTTTGATGCATTTCTTTTGAATTGGTGAATCTATGGATGACTATAGGAAATGGAAGTTGTGATACAAATTCATATTTATTATAGAATGAAACAAGTGGACAATTAAGTTGTGAAAGTAGATCATTGTTATGTGTAATTGCTCCAATTGAAACATTTTGTTTTTCTTCTTTTTTATTTTGTCTATTAAATTCAGAAATTGGAGTTAAAGGTAATTTAATTGAGTGACTGGTACCCAAGTAAGAAAAATCGTACTTGGAAGATATTTTTGAGATATAATTAATTAAAAGACTACTAGAAACCATTCTATTGAGTTCACTCCAACCTGAAATGCTTCCTTTTCTTATTCTGGTGGTAATTCTTAGATTTTTAGTCAAAAAATCCAAAGTAAATGACCCAATCCTCATATTCTTTAAATTCTCTAGTGAAGTAAAGAACCTATACATTGGAGGAAGAGGAACAATTTTATAATTTGTAGATAATAAGGACATAATTTCGTTTTTATCTAGATCTGTATCACCTTCCTGTTGTTCATCCTTCTTTTCCACTCCTTCTATTTCTATTCTATGTATTTCCTCTTCTCTTAAATTGCCTTTTTCCAGATCTTGGATCTCTGCTTGTTGCTGCTTTTTCTTTAATATGATATTTTTCGTTTCCTTTGTACTATTATTGTTATTATTATTATTATTATTTACTATATTATTAAAAAATAAGCAAATTATAGAATCTGTTGTATTTTCCACTCTAGATAAAGCAGAAAAAAGAATCCTCTTTGTTGAAGTTGAAACACTAATGGTAAAATTCGAAATTGCATCAGCAAGCTTTTCCCTTCCAGAATTCCCAATATTACCAAAGAAATTCTGTAATAATTGACTATAAAAGGGATTCCAAGCATTATAAGGATTTCCAGAAATACGACGAAGATTGACATTCTGTGAAATTGTACTTCCAAAAGGAAATGATATAGGAATATGCTCAGATCTATAAATAAATTCACTTATTTGAGCATTACGAGATTGAATATAATCTGTTGATTCATGAGTATTTGTAAATAATGGGTAACTACAATACTCTAAAGGACTCCCATTTACATAAATGATCAAGTTAATCTTTTGCCTACATATTGGAAGTTCTAACTCTTGCTGTGACTGAATTATGTAATCCACTGACTTGCCATTCAAAAATTGTATGAGTGCAGCAAATTCGCGCCGGTATACGCGCCTTAATCGACTATAATTCGAGTCACTATTCTTATTAATTAAGTGTTTTTTCCAATCTCTATTAGCATAAAATTTAGATTCAAATCCATTTTTAACTGAAGAAATTCCCACATTAGTAATAGTATGAGTGGGAGGTGGATTCTCCAATAAAGCCAATGACCTTAATCTATTTTCTGTAAAATCCACCATGTTCGGAATGTCAAATTCGATATCATCGAGCGCGTTCCCCGCAATGGCGGGCAGTTTGAGCCCGCCCGCCATTTTCAGTCGAATTTGTATAGGAAAAGGAAGAGAATTTGTAACCTTGAGAAGCGGAGTGAGCTTAATGGAATAGGAATAGCTAGTGACGTATTTATCTGACGTTGGGATATCCATGCATTCTACTTGGCAGTTGAAGGCCATTAGCGATTCAAATGTAAGTGAGGAAACTTCATTTGTAAGCTTGACTTTAGTAACATTACCAGGTTGAGTTGCCATAATTTCATGAATCAACATTTTCAATATAGTAAAGGGGATTGAATGTAATCTGGACTGGATTCTTCGTACAGATTTTTCATCGACTATGACTTTTTCTTTTCCTCTATCAACTTTTCCAAACGCTTTTCTTCCTTTGTGTATTTCCTTAATATTATGTTTATCGTGAAGATATCTTTTTTTGTTCACTAAAGAAGGTACCTCCTCCTTATTATTGTGATCTTTAATTCTTCCATTTTCAATATTTTTTGACCTATTTTTTTCATTCTCATCATAAGTGCTTTTGAACTTGAAGTTATTGTTTAAAACCTTCTTTTTCTTCTCATCATTAACACTAAAATGATAAGTATCACGACCATCATATTCATATTCATTATCAGATTCACCAGATTCTCCAAAAATCCCTTTTTCTTTTCCGTAATTATCTTCCTTGTTGTCACAGTCTTGGTCTAGTTTACCAAGAATATCATCAACATTATATTCATCATTGTCGTCGATTACATCTTTATGACTTAAAATAGGAACGATACTTGGTTCCATATCACTTAGTAAAAACCATGATAAAGGAATAGATCTTCTAGAGTATGGAGGAATATCTATATATGGAAAGTGTCTATTTGATATACTATTTCGATCTTTTCTATCATCTACATTTTTTAAGTTAAAGTTCCTTTCAAACATTGAAACATTATCATTACTATTACTATTTCTGTTTCCAATTCGATTCATATTCTCATTAACTTGGCTACTAATACCATTTCTACCTCCTCCATTTTCATCATCTTCACGTCCACCATCTCCATGTCCACTATTTCCATGTCCATCATCTCCACGTCCCCCGCTTCCACCATCCATTGAAAGAAGCATCCTTTCTCTGTTATTTCTTTTTGAAGGCTCAGTAAAAATTGCTCCACATAAATGTCTGATTCCATGTCTCCAATTTGCTGTTACTCTAAATACCATATTTGTAGCATTTTCTATTTGTACACAAGTTCCTAATGTCCAAATCCATTCATTTGGAGAAGCACCAGATTCTGGTTCTAAAACTAAAAGAAATCCTAAAATTCCAAGCCTGTAAGCTCTTCTATATAAAGTATCATCTTTCAACTTTCCAATTGATGACCACGTTGATTGTGAAATTAAGAATCTATGAATCATCATTTCAACTCCTTCTGAAGTTATTCCTAACGCTGGAGTTGCTAATTCTAACTGTTCTGCGAGTTGTCTTAATTCAGACTCTGCTAGCCCTGTTGATCCATATAACAGTTCAGATTTTTTGTCTTCCAACCATAAATGCTTTGCTCCCAGCTTCTTCCTTTTTGCTATCCCTAATGTACATAATTCGTTCAATATATCATTCAAAATCACGTTTGAACTGTTTTTAATACCTTTCTCATTATTCACTCTCTCAAAGCTATCCAAATTTCTTCTCTCTCTTCCTCCTTCCTCTTGATCATTTTCTTGCTTCTGTTCTTGCTCTTGTCCCTGCTTATCCTTTTCCTCAAAGTTTAACACATAGTTATCATTCTCATCCTTTAATTTCTTTAAATGATTATCAACTTTTCTTGAATTCTTTGTAATTGATGTTATATTCAAAAAACCATTAAAATGTTGCTCGTGATCTTCTAAGTAATAGTTTTGATGGTATTGATCCCTCAAACTCAAACCTATTCTTCTATTATAGTCACTATTTCTGTTAGCTTGTATTCTAGCTGCAATCTTCTGACCTTTTCTATGAGTAAACTTCTCCACTGCCATGTAAACTGGAAGTTTAATAGAAACACTACAGTAATCTCCTGACTCTAAGAAGAAGTTTCTCAGTCCTCTGATCTCCTCTTCCTTTATAATCCTCTTGCTTGTGTTCCCTTTCTTTCCAGGTGGACTTACCGCTCTCACTACTCTCACTGCTCCTTCTGCTCCTGTTCCTTCTGCCCCTCCTGTTACTTCGACTGCATTTTCACAAGCCAAAACAGATACTGGCTGAATAATTAGAAACGATTGGCCAATATCATTAATTATCCTAATAAAGTTGATCCTTCTTTCGTAAGCATAAACCAACCCAAGAAGGTGGGAATTCTGAAAGTCACTCAAAATTAATCTAAGGTTTTGAAGAAACCCAGAAGTCAGTTCTAAAGAAATGGACTCAGTACAAAAATCCACCTCCAATGTTGGATTTGAATCTGATCCAGATATTGATGCTGTATAGTAATCAGCAAGATCCATTTCAGAAAATGAAATATTCTTATTATAACTACCAATTCTATTTGCTTCATTATTCTTTTTCTTTAATAATGACATCTCTAAGGTATATGGAAAGGGACGTACTATAGTTATCATACAGTCCATAATGGGATCATGAGTTATCACCCCAACCACTCCTGTGAGTCTGCATGAAATCTGTTCAGGGAATTTTATCTGACATCTGGTATTATCAATACTCAACTTTAAAATATCAAAATTATCATTATGAATTACAATATTAAAAGATGAAAGCCTATATTCAAATATTAATTGTCTAAACTTATCAAAATGAGACTTTGGAAGCTTTAATAATGATAAAAATCGATACCTGTTAAATACATTTGGTATATTATTATCATATGATTGATTCTTTAATCCTTTAAATATCCAATCTAATGGTAAACTTGTATACTTTATTAAATTTAAAATGACTGAATAAATTGTATTTTCTGAAATTAAAGACTTTTCTTGATTATTATTATTATTATTATTATTATTGTTATCCTCAGAACTTATTCTTACTCCAAGTCCCGGATCTAATAATTCACCATCTTTACTAATTTCACTGGATGAAGAAGATTGTCTTGAATTAATACTATTTGCTGCATAAATCCCATATCTTCTATTTTTATTCAAATAATTCATACTTTCTTGATTTATATGTCTTTTTACAGATTCTGGAATATAATAATTCATATTAGAATTAGCTATTGGGAATCCTAAATAATATAAAAGAATTACTTGATTTTCTTGTATTGAATTTGAAGATCTTAATGATTTTGATGATTGTGATGAATTGGCCGAAAGCTCATCAGAACTTACATCTCTGGATTCTATATTCATATCTTTTTCATCACTAACATAGTTCTCTTCTATATCCTCTTCTTTATAATAGTTACCCAAATTAGATCCTAATCTATTCAAACATAAAACTGTAGGTAATACCTGACTCAAAAAAGATCTTCTATAGAATACAATATTTTCGTGATCACCACCAATATTAACCTTATTATTCAAAAAAGATGAATTCTGTTGAATTAAATAAGGATTCAAAATAGCCTCTGGGGTAATATATGATCTTCTATTCTTGGAATAAGCCAATGAATAGTAAATTATTGAATCCTTTAGATCATTAAAATAGTTAATGAATAACTTAACTTCCTGTAATATATCCATAGAAATAGAAATACTTACTTCATTAATAATCATTTCTGTTTCAGTTTGATAACTTGTCCAATATTTTGAAAGATTTGATGTTCTTATTCCGCTTGGAGTTGAAAATATCTTTAAATGGTTAATAAATAATAAGAAATCTCTTTTAATATAATCCGGTACCGTTTTTGTTAAGCTTAGATATACATTTCTTCCATTCAAAGTATGTAAATATAGATATCTTCTTAAAGATGTAATTCTACAATAACTACATAAACAATTCTTCTTTCTTGAATCCTTTCTTTCCAAAGATGGATCTGGCAATACTCCAAATTGTACAAGAGTCTCCTCTTTAATTCTAACAGGAAATCCTGGTAAGATTCTCATTTCATTACATTCACCAGAAAACTGAAAAGTATCATCCATCATTTCTGTGTTAATTTCAAAGCTAAGCAGAATTGAAAATGCTGTTCCATTCATAAATTGGCTTTCTTTACCTGATGATCCTCTCAATCCTTTTGCTCCAACATCTTCTCTTCTTATTTTGTAAGTAACTTCTTCTTTATGCAGTCCTGGTTCTGATCTTGTGGATGTATTCACTAGTTTACCATTTCCTCCTCCACTATTAGGTATGTAGTAGCTGGAATATGAAGGCTTTAGATATCGATGTACAGCAAGTTCTTGTCGTTTTCCGTATCTATTTGACTTAATTATGTAATCATAATCAGCTTGATCATAAGTTGAGATGCTTCTTCTGAATTCAAAGATCTCATATGAGTTAGTAAACAGTTTACGTGATCTTAAGTTTTCTCCATGATCCTTTTTTCCTCCACCCAATTGGAATCTTCTCTCTCTATCCATAGACTCATCTCCTTCATCTTCTTCCACGTTGAAGAATTGAACCTTTCCCTTGTTTCTTCTCAAAAGATCAGATCCCATTTGAATGTCTCTTTTGTATCCAGTTTCCTTGACTTTAAGGAGACCGTCTTTTTCGATTTCCTCATCATCATCTTCCTCTTCTTCCTCTTCTTCTTCTTCACAACTATATTCATATTCGCTAATTACATGATCATTATCGCCCATCTCTCTTTCATGGTGATCCAAAATTTGGATCTTGAAAATATCGTCCTTACTTTGCTTCTTTTCTTTCCTACTTTTCGATACTGGCACACAATGTACAGCTTTAGACATCCAGTCTACTGCAACTTCCTCCAATGTGAGTTGATCAATCTCATCTTTTGTCAGATTTTCCTTGCTTATCACGCTCATGTTTTCTTTTTTGTTGTCTCTATGGAACCAGATCTCCAAATTATTGAGTGATAATTGAAATTTCAAGATTCTCTCTTCTTCAACGCCATTATTATAATTATTATAATCTTTCTCAGATCTCAAGTCATTCTTAGAGTTGAGTTGATGATCATTTTGAGGATGATGATCATTTTCGTTAATTGGAGACAGATTTAGATGATGATTGTTTTGGTTGTTACTAGTATTGTTATTATCATATCCTGCTTCATTGGAGAATCTCCTTCTAAACAAACTAAAACTTCTCTTTCTTGAAGAGCTAACAAGATTATCCAAGCTTGTACTATGTCTTCTTGTAACTGTTTTTCTGCAATTCTCGTCATTGTTGGTCATTCTAAACTGATCAGAATGAAAATGTTCATCCTTTGATAATATTCCCACTGAAGAGTTTGAAGAAAATCTTTGCTTGAAAGAACTCCATCCATTCAATAAAGTTCCTCCCTTCTTTTGGGATTTGGAAATCTTATTAGGATGTGTTAGAGTAAAATAATCAAACGAGCCTTCATAACCACGATTTAATGGATAAACATCTTCACTTTCTTCTGTTTCTTGATTCATTTTCACGGAGAATCTAAAATCTAATAAAGCTGGATTATCTTCATCAGAATGAAACTCTGCTAAATCGTTGTGAACTAGATTTGAATCTGAGATATTGGAGTTTATTCGTGATAAACCGTTCTTATGTTCACAATTACAAACTAAAAAGGGATCTAATTTTACCACGCTCTGGAGCTTCAAAGTAGAGCTATCATCTTTGTCTAACCTTGTAGATGATGATCCAGAAACAAAAGATTTGGATTTTGAGAAACCAATCTTTCTTTCCTCAATTAATATCTCCATATTAAAATCTTTAAGTCTCTCATCAAATTGGATAACTGAGCCATCCTTGGCCTTAAATTCAAGAGAGTTCCAGGGTCTGACTCGATCTTCCAAGGAAGCCGTAACTGGAAGAGCCAAAACTATTGGAATTGACTCATCTAGAGGGAAAAATAGAGGATTTGTGATCTCAAAGTTGCAATAATCAAACCTATTCACGTTGTATACTTCATTCGTACCTTTAATACACCTCCAGTTGAATCCTTTTTCACGATAATCTACATAGAAGTTTTTCTGAGAAAGATTTTCTTTATCTTCCTCCTCCTCCTCCTCCTCTTCCTCCTCCATGACGTAGTCAAATTTATTACTCTTTGTTGTTAATCCAAAACTTGAAATGTTGATTGTATCACTTCTTGTATCTACAAAAAAGTATCTCATTGTAGATCCTTTACATCTTGGATATCTCATCCTAATTGACCATATATCATTCCACCAACTGTTAATTCTTTGAATATAAGGAGAAGAAACTGAAAAAGTGGTCAGACTAAAGATAAATCTAAAATTATTCAAATTAGCTTGAATTTGAAGAAAATGATCTCCTACTGCATTAATAATAATCCCAAGAAGTTCTGGCCTATTCATCATGCAATTTGTAAAACAAGGATCTTCCTCCCCACTCAAATCTCTTCCTTTAAGCTCCATTGCTTCTTCTTGATTGGTTTTTTCCAAATCCTCAACTAATACATTTACATGATTCTCACCTCTGTTCTTTCTTAAATCATAGTTTCTTAAAATAAAAGTATCGTCTATGACTGGAATTCTTGCTCCATCAATTGCAAATACTATTGGTATATTCACCATACCAAATAAGATCCCAAATGAATCTGATTGATGAATTTCTGTATCACGTTCATTTTGAATATTTGTAGATAAAACAAAACAAGAGCTCAATGAAGGAATAAATACATCCAAGATTGGATCTCTACCTTCAATATTATCTTCTGAACTGATCATCTTAAAGTATTCCTTACTTGGATTAAATTGATCAACTTGATCCATCATATAATTACCTCCAATATTCTTAACAAATGGAAGCTGAACTCTCAATTGTGAGATCTCCAAGCTAATCTTCAATGATTCATGATCCAAAAGTTCCTCCTCTTTCTGCTCTTTCTGTTCTTTCTCAGACTCCAAAACAAATAAGAAATTAAGATTATAACTAAAAGCTATAGCTGGATGATAGGAATTTGAAAAGACTGAAATATAATAGTAGTCATTACCAATACTAGTGCTCTTACTGGTGGAACAGTTCTTATTCAAGTCTTGTGACTTTTTTACTTGGTGATCTTCTGCTTCTCCTTGTAGATCCTCTTTAACTTTGTTAATCTTTTTTGAATAAGATTCAAAATATCTAGAAGAAACACTATCAGACATTTCTATATCATTAAATTCTGGAAAGATTACCACCATTGTATTGAATTTGGATTTGATCTCAACAGAAGCCAAAGGAATATTCTTTAAAGACTTTAATAAATTAGTAAGAGTATCTCCATGTTTAGAATTTTGAATAGTCTTTTGAGTTTTGAAAAACATACTTTGACTATTTAAAGTGTTTTGATCTTGAATTGCTTTAAAGCTCTGATTAGATGATCTTTGTCTACTTGAGCCAAGTAAAGCGTCGTCTGAGTGAATTGTTTTAAACTTATCATACATAAAAGAAATATCTATGAATTGTCTAAATACAAGTGGAATCACTGACAAAAATGTTGGAGAAATTGTAATTTCTATAGAAATTGGACTATTCATAATAGATGAAGAGTTAGCCAGATTTATTTCATTACTCTTAAGCGTGATAATTGGTATAATATAAATCTCTTTACTAGTCTTTAAAGATCTTTTAGATCTTTTATCATTTTCAAAATCTTCTCCTTCTATTGCTCTCTTTCCAAAAACTGGAAAAATCTTCGGCTTAGAATTTAATAATAAATCAGGATGATTAAAAGGTACCGGTAACGGTAAGCTAAGACCATATTCCCAGCTTGGAAATAACTCTTCATTTATTGAATTATTGTTTGTATACTTTTTCTTTCTATCAATTGTTATATATTCTGGCAACATAGAAGATGAATATTCTGATAGTAGATTCTTTAAAGGAGATAAACAAACATAACTCAAACTTGAACAAGCCTTTGTAAAGTACATATCTACGGTACTGGTAATTGTATTGGTATTTGCATTAGTACTGGTACTTTTAATTCTTTCGTATAATATTGACCAAATACATATATCCCGAATCTTAAACTTAATCTTAACAATTCGAGTTGCATCCTTTTTGAGAATTAGCTTAATACATGCAATAAATCTCTTTAAGATATTTTGATCCTGTTGATTATTCCTATATTCAAGTAAATCACTCAAATATAAAATAAGCTTTAAATTCATCTTTTTGAGTGAGAAATCCAATATTCCCCAAGTTCCGTTCCTAATAACCATTACATTCATTTCTCTGAATCCTGCCTTAATTTTCCATTCTCTAATATATTTTCCTATATGATCAGGTTTAGATACCGTAAAAACTGATGATCTTGATTGAAACTGGTGATCTATTTCCTTAGTGATATGATTAAAATGACCAATACATTGGGTAGAAATAGAAGTCTGAATGCAAAAGTTTAATCTCAAACCAATAGATTCAGCTGTTAATATAGCAGTTCTTGGATTAAATCTCTTTGAATCGTAGATTTGATCATTAAATGAGTATAATGGTCTCACCAAAGTAAGACTTTCATTTGAGAACTCGATTGCTTCCCTATGTATTTCCAATAACTGATTATCTATAAGTTTACTTTTGTAAAGCTTATCGGAATTAACCAGTAAATGGATATAAAAATTCTCAAATATTAAGCTAAACTCCACAAAATATTCATCTTTATTCTTAGGCTCCTCCATTAGATCATTTGAGACTCCCCCGCATTTTTGACAAAAATCCGAGGATTCAGGTAGTACCAATTGCTTATTAACAAGCTTTTGGCTTTTACTATTGGTAACACAGTCTTCACTATCATTCATCTTTGCAAGCTTGTAAGCTTCCAAAGGAGATTCTCTCTCTAAGACAAAATCTGAACTCCATAAAATATTTCTTTCCTTATACCTGTCAAACATCTTCTTGTATAAATAAAGTACCGATTTTAGCCTAATAATCTCATCATTAGTAAAGAAAAAGTTACCATTATTAAACTTTGAGCTCAATATTATCACATATTTATTTGTGCTATCTACATTAGGAGGTTTCTCAACC
Source organism: Cryptosporidium viatorum (assembly GCA_004337795.1). Lineage (NCBI taxonomy): Eukaryota > Apicomplexa > Conoidasida > Eucoccidiorida > Cryptosporidiidae > Cryptosporidium > Cryptosporidium viatorum. The sequence goes on from QZWW01000026.1 coordinate 27,356, forward strand.
CCTTCCAAACTCAAATCTATTCTATTCTCCACTTCTTTTTCTTCTTTCACTCTGATCTTAATTTCCAAATGAAAAATTGGATCTTGAGACATATTTAATTCGGTACCCATTTTATTAAAATTCTGTTTAATATGATCAGGATGAACTAATACATAAGGAAAATGATTTTTTGAATTCTTTGAACGAATTTGAGAAGATGGTATAAGATGACCAGATAATTTTGAAAAAATCACGCTTGGAGTAAAGAAATGTCTCCCTGAAAAGTTTTTCCTGATCTGTTGGTACCCTAAATTCTGGTTTTTAAGTAATATATTATTAATAGATTGAATAAAAATCTCTCCCAAAGTAAGATTAATGATTGTTTTATGGCTATTATTTAAGTTATGTGTATATTTAAAACAAAGATTAAATAAGCAAAACTGATAGATAAGATATTCGGTATCGTAGATTTGAATAGAAATCTCATCAAGCTTTAAATTTGAACACTTTATTGATTCTAAAAATCCTGTCTCTTTCTTATTTTCCTTATTAATCTTCATCTTATTCTTATTAAAAGAGTCGATATTTTCAAACATTCTTTTTAAATCTATAAGAGGTGATTTCTTTGGAAAGATCAAAAGTTCGTACCCATTAATCAAAGTCATTATTGCAGGAAACACATTAAGAGACATTCTTGATAAATTGAAATCTACTTGATTTTCAAATAATTGAAAAGAAAGACTCTTTAAAGTAAAAAACTCAATTACTTGTTCTTTTTCTTTTTTATCTCGAACTTTTTTCAACTTTTTCTTACTAGCTTCTTCATTTTTCTCAGTTTGTTGAAATTTCAATATTAGTGTCTCGTGATCATCATGAGTCACTACATTAAGATTATTTGCCAGCATGGATAGAATTAATCTCTCCATTTCAAGAGATAGATTCTTACTAGAAGTCCAAATTTTAAATGATAAACCTGAAATCCAAATTTGAATACCTGTAAATGAAACATTTTCCTCAACAAAGTACTCATTCTCAAGCAAATATCTCAAGATCTCATTATATAAAAGACTCTCACTAATTTGATTAACTTCTTCTTCTTCATAATCATAACTTGCAAGATTCCCAAAGCTACTATTCAAAGTCAATCCTGTAACTCCTCTAAATATTGATTTACTGCTTTCCATAACTCTATAAGTTTTTAATGATTGAAGAAAGTCTTCAGGAGACGTCAAGATCTCAGAAATTATCCTAGTTACCTTTTTTTCTATATTTTCTTCAACTCTTTCATTAATTTCGCTTAAATCTGTATCATTTACTTTAAATGTAGTCAATTCAAAATGATTATCTGAAACTGTGGATCTTCTTCCAACATTTGGATTAATCTTACATCCAAGACATTTAGAAGTTTTAAATGCATCATGAAGATGCTTATTCAAAGATAAGTTCCTGATCGAGTACCTAGAATTAGAATTGTTAGTATTTGGAAATCTGGAAGAAATTTTTGATTGGTTCAATTTTATTGAATAGATCATATTATCTTTAGATGAAATGTTGATCATTTTCATTAAAGATCTTACCAATAAAATCTCTTCTTCTTTGTGAGATCTTGAAATTATCGAGTTAATATTAGAAGTCACATGAGGTACCAGATTTCCAACCTTCCAAATACTCTTTAAATCATGTAAGTTAAGACCAGAAATTTCAATAGAATTCAAGTTAAAATGAGGTAAATATTCATCCTGAATCAAATAATAATTGAAATTTGGACAAAATCCTGGAATTGCTGTGTTTTCTTGTCTCTTACTATCATTAAATACAGTGCATCCAAAGAGCTGGTGGATTTTCATGCTTATACCAATATTCGTTTTCATCTTCTCTTTGTCTCTCTCATCATTATTCAGAGAAACTTCATTGTAATCCAAATCCACTAATTTAAGTTTATTCATAGAATTGATTTCCTCAAAGCTTTTGTTAGTAAAAGTTTCAATGAGATCTTGAAATACGTGATCTTCTTTTCCTTGACTTATTAAATTATTGCTATCATTATTGAGATGATTTCTTTGCAAAAAAGTTCTGTCTCCTAATCCAATTTCAAGAACTTTTATACTTGGGAGGAATGTTATTGGGAAGATCTTAATAGTATGTGATGGAACTCTCATCAAAGAATTACAAAAAACACTCTTCTTCTCAGACCCGCTGGTTTTACATTTCTTAAAGAATCCACAAACTAAGCCAAATTCATTCTCAAAGATTTCAAGTCTTAAAATATTCATCAAAGTCTGTCTATGATAGAAAGAGATCTTATCTGAAAGCATATTCATATCAAATTCAAGAATCAATCCAGAAATCTTTCCAACCAAAGTCTCATTTGGTGACTTTGTAAATAATAATGGCCTCATCCAATCCGGTACCGGTGTAATTTTTGAAGAAATGGATGAAACATCGCTCATAATGATTGAAACTCTTGCCTTTGGAATAATAACCTGTAATTTGCCTTCACTTGAAAACCATTTATTAAAAGTGGAGAATTTCATAGAATCTACTTGTTTGGATTCTGAGATCCAAATAGTTTGATCTCGGATACCTTTTTTCTGGTCGTGATCGTGATCATGATCACGATCACCATTTTGAGCATGATTGCCTAAAACTTTTTTTTCAACAAAATTATGAAGAACATTTGGATCAACATTAAAATTCCTATTAAAAGCTCCCCAAAACCCACTCCCTTTTGACAAAAAACCTTCTTTTAAGAACTCATTTGCTGACATATTTAGAGCTATCACATCCCTAATAGAAATTTCCGTCTCAATTTCCGTAAGAAGTTGTTTTGGAATATCTGATGGACCACCATTATTTTTAGAGCCTTTGTTATATGAAATAATGGATGATAAGTATCTTTCAAGATCTTTGTGAGTTTTACGATTATTATAAATATATTGAGAAGCTTTCAAAAAAGATGACCATTGGTTAAAATAATTAATAAAGTTGTATAATACTGAAACGATATCCTCCGTAAAAGTAAGTTCAAATATCTCATCTGGAAAATCATCCACTGATGGAGGTCTTTCCAAATGTTTTTCTGAACTTGGAAGAAACATTAACTTGCTAGCTTTCCACTCTCTTGAAGAAATATACTTACTATACTGTTCTTCATCCTTGAAAATAGTCCCAAACATAGCATTTGAAGCATTTAAAGCTCGAATATCCCATCTTTTAAAAAGTATATGCAACTCCATACCTTGATCTTTAGTCATTTGTATACTAGAGGAAGGATCTTCTGGTAGTTTAATGAACTTACTATTACCATTCTGTGTATGTTTTGGAAGTTCTGTCTGCGAAAACTCCTTTGAACCCACAGAAATCTCAGAAAGCTCTTTAAATAACTCAAATTGAGACGAGTCTTGTCTATTCAAATTACATAGGAAATTACTCATAAAGTTAATCTTTTGTGTTTCAGTCTTATTAGATGAAAAAAAGATTGGAAGTAGATTCTTTACTACCTTAGAGAAGAAACTATCCTGATTGTTGTTAGAAGATGATGATCCATTAACATTTGAATTCGAAGGGCCAGTCTCATCATCATCTCCTCCTAAAGCCGTAGTTGTATCACCTTCAATATCAACCAATTTAGTAACTACATTCTTAGGTACCGAAGTTAGTAATAAATCATCAAATTTACGGAAAATGATCTTAAAGCCGTAAAATCGAATCCAAAGAAACTGAAGAAGATTGAAATTCTTTCCTTGCAATTCCTCTTTTGATAATATCTTGGAATCATTTACCGAGCTAATATTAAATGAATCACAAAGAATCTCAATTGCAAAAGGATTTGGACCCAAATGATCATCAATTAACATACAATGAATATTGTGTAACTTAATATTCAATGAGTTTACAATACTTGTCTCCAAAGACTGAGAGATTTGATTAGCCACTTTATGAGTTGACCAAGGAGATACATACTTGTACCATCTAAAGATCTTCTTCTTCTTTGATTTAAGAAGCCTTTTACACCACTTTTTAGAATCCCATTCATCCAAACTTGCTAGTCTAATTTGTAGATCTACATCCCAAGCTTCAATATTCAAGGGATTTTCTTCGCAAGGCATCTGATCAGTTTTTAAAAAGAGCTTAACTTGTCTAATATTACTGTAAATAATGATAAATGGAAGATCAGCAACTTCAAATATAATTTGAGGAATTGGAAGGTTCTTTAGTTCAATATCTAAAGGTGAGAAACTATTAATTTCAATATTCTCAGCTAAATTCCAGGTTCCAAGCAAATCTGACCCCAACTTTTCCAATAAGTTCCCAATAAGGGATTTAATTATCGTAGATCCTAACATTTTCCTTTAATCTACTAATAAAATACACTCTTTCATCATAAAAATCCAATAAATCACTTAATTTTTAAAACTAGATAGATTATCACGCTTTGCCTCCTTATTTATATTAGAAAAACTTTCATTCGAGGTTTTGGAAAGGTTTCTTTCTTTGTAAATCTTTTTTATTCTACTTTTACATAAAATATTGAATGAATGTCTAATTACTACTCTATACAATTCTTTAATTATTCAACTCTTTGACAAATTTTTTTTTTCTGCGTGAATCCATAACCTTATTTTCTTTCTGTACCAGAGCCAAACATGTGGCCAAAAGGCGCCAATTCTGCATCACTTACACTGTGCATAATTTAAATGTGATATATTTTTTCAAAAGAAAAAAAGAGCAAAGCAAAATCCGGTGAAATGGATTATTGGAGGAAGATTAAAACAATCCAAAGTTAAAATATCTCAGTTTCTTAGCCTTTTCTTTTAGCTATTTTTTACTCTCTTTGATTTACTTCTATTTTCGTTTAATAGTTGATTTCTTTATCAAAACTTTATTATGAATTTCTCAGAATATTGGTATCCACTGAAACAGTTTCTATGACTTTTTACAGACTTCAGAATTTTGAAATAACTTCAGAAACATTTTCAAAAAACTAAAAGGCCTATTTTTCATAAGAATTTCTGACCAATATTTTTTATTTTCTCTCCCACGTCATTAACCTGCATGCAATTCTTATTACAATACCGGTGCTACAAAATAGTTGGCGCCAAAGCGATTTTTTTTTTCTGGTATAATTAGAGGATTAAAAAACACATATGAAAGTAAATATTTGTGGATAATTAATAGTGAAATTAATGAATTAAAGTAGAGGAGAGGATTTTAAATTAGTTGTTCAAGAATACAATTTGATGAACTAGATTATTATTAATAATAATATTAATAATATTGTAATAATTAGTCGGTATTAGTTTCTAATGGAAGAGGATCTGATAGAAAAGGTGAGTAAAAATACCAAATTTCAAGTAACAACAGGACTGAAATATGATCCAATTAACTTGTTTTAGATCATCTCAAGTATAATAATAACTTTAGACCCGAATAGAAGTTCAGTGGGTGATTCTGTGAATGGTATTTGTGGGTCGAATGAGAGATCTCAGTCAGAGTATTTCTTAGATGGAATATGCGATCAAGAGAATCTGAAAATAGATGAACTGGTATTTGAGTTACTAAAGTCGACAAGATTGAAAAGGAAAAGCGGACTTATTGGAGATGATCAACAGCATGGAATAGAGTTCATTAGTTTGTCAATTCTGGATAAGTTTGTGATAAGAAGATGGACAAAACTGAGGGATGAAGATAGATCTCGAATTAGAAATAAGCTTTTAGATATTTCTGTATGTGGAATAGACAATATAGATGACGATATGATTCTTGTGAGCTCTTCCTTTGCCTTAAGAAAACTTTGTTGTACCTTTAGTAGGGTAATAATTCAGGATTACTTTGCATCTTGGAAAGTATTTATAGAGTTTATTTTAGATTATAGAAGCAGACTGGTGAGCCTTGATAAGCCTGGAATAATTATAGAGAATGGAATCTTTTTAAGAAATAGGAATATTACAATTTTAACAAAACTGGTTTTGGGTATTACAAAAGAAATTTCTGAGACTTTATTAATTAACAGTTCAAATATAAATGAATTAAACTCAAAGATGAGGGCTTCTTGTACAAATGGACTATGTAATGAAATTGAGCCAATATTACGTATAATTAGCGATGAGCTTCAGAATGCATGTAACTTTAATGGAAATAGGGAAATGATGAACTTTGATATATCTTTAACAAAACAAAGCTTAGATTGTTTGAAGAACTTAACAAATATTATAGATTCTGGAAAGTTGTTGAATTTAAGATTGGATGATCTTTTAATAATGTTACATAATACTAGGGTATTGGAAAATGATGAGGAGATCTTAGATCTTTTGGATTCTCTTGTACAGAACTTGACAAAACATAAAAAAGGACTAGTCCTTATTTTAGATTATCAGGATCTAAATAGATTTGTAATTGGAGTTGCAAATTTAGTGAAACAAATAGTTTTAACCCCAAAGTTATTCTTGGAAGATCCAGATTATGATATAAGTCTGAGACATTTGAACTGGATGAAGTTGTTTAAGGACCTTATTGAGGGTTGTATTCCAGCAGTATTAAGAATTCCAGATAATATTATTTTAGAGAACTCAAGTAATAAGATGAATACAATTATTTTGGTTTGGAAGATTGTTTCAACACTTTGTATACATCCATATATTTCAGTTTCTGATCTAGCAATTTCCACTCTTTGCCAAATTTCAAAGATTCTTGGTAAAGAACTTCCAACAAGCTTGTTTAAAGATGAATTTAAATATTTTCAATTGGTAAAAGACTTTCAAATTGATGTTTTGTTAGTAATTATATTTGTTAGGTCGCTTCGTATTGGAGACCCAAAAATCAATTACTTGACAGATGAATGGACCCCATGGAATTCTTTAATCTCAAATATGATCTTTAATTCTTTAGAAAAACTCAACTCTGAGTCTTATAATATTCTTTTTCATTTCCCAAATCAACCTTATAACTTTTCTTTAATAGCTTCCAAGTATTTTAAACTTCTGGACCAGTACAATATTGTTGACTCTTCTCACATTAAAGGTTTTAACGATTTTGAAGCATCAGAAAATATCCAAATCTTCAAAAATAACAATATGATAGGGTCGTCTTTCAATAATTCCTACAGTTCTTTAAAAAATAGAATAATTCAGTTGATAAATTCTCTTGTGGATTTTGGGCAGGGAATACTTCTGGATCAACTTTTGGAAACCAGTCTTAATATTGCAATGTTCATCTTTAGCTCGCATCCTTTCAATATAAAATGCAAAAAACATCCAACTTTACAAAATTCTTACAACAATAATTCTCCTCAAACATTATGTCAAAAATGGATTATTATCGATGGAATGTTTATGATACTTGAAACAATTATCAGTAGAATCAACTCTAAAATCTTTAATTTGGTTGCAGATAATACATTTTTAGATTCCGATACCCAGTTTGGAGTTGGTGCCACGTCATTTTTTGATTTATTGAGCCAAGATATAGAATATAAGGAACAAAAGGCGTGGATTTCATCATTGTTTAAATTGATGAATGGTATTCTACAGCTTTCTTTACTTGATTTATGTGGGAGCTTCTTAGAATCAAGAAGACTTATTTTTATTTCTCAAACTGTAATATGTATAGAGTGGTATCAAGAATTATACAAGAATGTAAGTTCTTCCATGATTACAAGGGATGGAATTTTGACAATTTATTTATCTTACTTATTAGATTTTGGAGGATTAAGAGTTCCTGAATTAAGAAAAGCATCATCAAATTGTTTATCAAGAATCCTTTTAAGCCATCCAAAATTATTCGAGCAAAATCTCTCAATGGTTATTAAAGTAATTAATGAAAACTTGAATAATTCTGGTAATTGCTTTGAGGAAAAGACTGTATTAAATTCTGTATTAATTGCAGCAACAAATGCATTAGGAGACTTTAATAAGATTTCAGAAAGCTGTGAAATGACTTCCAAAGCAGCATTTAAAATGCTTTCAAGAAATTCATTTCATTTCTCTAATCAAGAGGAAGTTTTGGAGTTTTTATTTAAGGATCTTGTTGAGTCTGTAAAGATGTCTAAAGAACCAATTGAATCAGATTGGAAGAATTTAATACTTTTGAAGAATTCCTTAACGTTATTGTTCTCTATTTTTGGGAATATTAAATTACCAGAAGATTTTTTATCTCTGAAAAATGGAGGATTTTTTAAAGAAGAAAAATCTTACTTGATTTTGAGGCATCCTTTAGAAAATGTATCAAGACAAATCTTTGAAACAATATGTTTAATTACTTTAATCTTTTTAAAAATTTGTGATAACCATACAAATACTAATAATACCAATAATAAATCCCAATTGGAAGAATTGAATATAATTTCTCTTTTTAATTCAATTTCAGATCAAGAATGGATGTCTAGGAGCGGTATTAAGAACCAATCTGACAACAAGATCATTAAATTATCTCAGATTACTAGTTATAGGATGATTTTCTATAATAGTTTTCTTCAAATCAGAAGAATCACTTTCTCTATAAGAAATCTTTTAATAAAATTATTAGTATCCACATTTATACTTGGCACTTATAAAGACATCTTTAATGATCAAAGTAATAATATGATTTTAAATCCAGGGAATTATTTTGATGAAGGGAATGTTAATTTGCTTTTGAAAACATTGATAGATCCAATAAAATCTTCACCAATTCACATTCTAAATTTCATTATTAAAAATGGTTTGGCTATTATTTTTTCTCCTCAATCACTTCCAAGATTCCAAGATGGACATCCCACAAACATATTTTTAGAAGAGGTATTTTCCAATAGATTTGTCCCTATAATACTTGAAAGACTTAAATCTGAGTGGCAAAATTTAATGATATCACAAGCATTCATATTGTCTTCATCCATTTCAGAATTAAGGAATTTAAGCTTGGAAAATGTATCTTCATCTATACCTTTTCAAGATCCATTTAAAGTATTATTAAATTTAAACCTTGATTTTAAAGAATTCCCAAATAATATAATCCAGGATAACTCTCTTTATAACGTTATTTATAATTCTCACTACAATGACTTGTCAGAAACTTGTTTAAGCATTTTAAAGATTATAGATAGATTCATTCTAGGCACAAATCATCAATGGCAATCAAGCTTTAAATTAAAAACTGGGTCCAAGTTAAATAATTATCCAAATCAAATTAAATCAGCATCTAATAATAATGAAGATTTTCAAATGGATAATTTTAATGATTACCAATATAATCAAAATCAATATAATGAAGATCATGAATTTCAAGATTCAATTTTAATGGAATATAAAGATTCAGTAAATCAATCTTCACAAAAAAGTAAAATGCAACCAAAGCATTTTGTATTGTCCCAAGTATTTCTTTTAAATCAAAATCTGATGAGATCTTGCTTAGAAATATTGATCGAGTTTTTAAGCTTTCCAGACCCAAATATTTTAGAGACTTCGTTACATATAATTCAAAGGTACCTTCAACGATATATTAACTTTACAAATCAAGGAAGCCACTCAAAATACTCTCATATTCATGTTTTTTTGATTAAAAATCTTCTAATCCAGCTCTTGAAAGTAGGCCCTAGAGCATTACCATTTGACCCACTTAATCTCTCTCCAAGCAAAAATGATAATATAAAAATAATAACTCCTTTAAACTCTTATATGAAGTTAAACCATCCAAATTTACTTAAAAATTCCATAATTGATTGCATTCAGAGCATTATTAGATCGGACCAAGATTGTCTTAACTTCATCAATAACACGAAAAATGAGCTTAGTAAAGACTTGAACAATAATATTATAACCAACAGAAATGTATCTTCGTCCAATTCTATGCCTTACAATAATAACTTTTTGAATGACCAACAGATATCAATCCCAGATCAAATCTTGGAAAAGGCTTATAACTGCTTGGAATTTTTATTCTCAAACTCTTATGAATATTTACCTTCTGGATCAGAAAGAATTTTTTCTCAAGAAGATGTGATTCTTATATGTAAGACTTTCCTTCAAGAACATATTATGGATATAGTCTACTCTTCCCAAACTCCTATATTTAGTGCTTTAATTGGAAATATCCTCCAAAAACTTAGTCAGATATCGTCTCAGAATGAACAAAATCCTTATATCAACTTTAACACGTTCATCAAGCCTATCTTCCTCCAATAATCAATAAGATACCTCCTCTTAATGCTTTTTTTATTTTAATTCATCTTTTATAACCTTTCCGAACTTAAGTAACGCAAGTTTTGAATTTCCTGTTGATTCTGATATTAAAAAGCCTCCAACATCTGCATATATCGGGTGACCTCTAACTGAAAGTAAACTATAATCCTTTTTTTCAATATCTGACTCATTTTCTTCTTCATTGATTATGGTCTGATGAATCCTTATATTACCTTCTTCTTCTGTTACCCTTGCTTCTTCAATCTGAGTTGTTTGCCCTGAAATTCTTGAATCTATTGTGTCTGATATTTCCCTCTCGGCATGTACATTGGAATGAATTACTTCATTTCTATGTACAATATTTTCAGTAAATGTGTGAACCACCGGATAAGAATGATTGGAAAATTTTCTTTTAGAACTCTCTTCATATTGAGTATTTAAAACATGAAAGTACCCAAATTTAAATTTAGGAGAAATACTTTCAGAGTCAAAAACTCTTACATATTTGTCCTTGGTATTGATTGATAAAACGAAATCGCCATTCGAATTGTAAACAGATCTTCTATAGCTTTGGGAATCCCTCAAAGGAGGAATTGTAAAGTTCCTGCTCCCATGACCATGATTACTTTCTTTTAACCTTAAATCCAATTGCTTAAGATAATCATCAACCCCACTTACGACCATCTTGAGGTCATCTTTTGGAGAGAAACATGACATAATTGCCATACATGGTAGCTCAAATTTGATAATGGGATCGTTCCCATTAATCTTTTGTCTTAAATCCCATAACTTACAGCTTGAATCAAAAGACGCTGTAGAAAATATATGTGGATGATAATTCGCAAATCTCACAATATTAATATGTGACATGTGCATACTTGGTAAAATTTTTACCTGAGTTCCAGTATGTGCACTGTACAAACCAACAGATTTTCCAAATCCACTCGCTAAATAATAATCATCTGTAGCATTCACCGAAAGAGAACTTAATTGAGGAAATGATTTACTCTTATTTTCAGTATTAAATAAATACGGGAATTTGTCATCTTGCTTGTCTTGGTCAACTTTTCTATTACTTTGATAACTGTTATCTTGTTCTTGAAGGTAATCTATAGGCTGATAAAATGGATTTTCTTTATAACTTAAAATTGAAATTGTTCCCAATAAACAGCTTCCTGCCACAAATGTTTGTGGGTGATAATTGAACCAAGATAACCCAATAATAGGGCTCAAAGAAATTCCTAAAAGTTTGTAAAGAAAAAAAAAGTTCCAGTCAATTTTTATTTTTTTCTTTTGAACTGAGAATCTCAATTACGGAATATAGCATAAATAAATATATTATATAAGATATATTTGAATGTCTTCTTAAACTTGATGTACTTGCAATATTCAATTTTTTTTTAATATTGCATGCATCCAAACATACTATTAGAGTATTAAATACAAACCCACTTTGTTTTTAGGCAATACATTGCATGTATTTTGCAATGCAGTAGCTGTAGTTTACTTTGCATGCATGCAACCTGCAAATACTAAAGTGGATATGTTTTTGCCACACTAATTCTTCTTTTGTATGCAATAATATTAATGCCACGTGTATATTACACGTAATTAATATCTGGAAAATAAATGAAGAAGATACCAAAATAATTAAATATTGCGTTTTCCATCAAGGTCAAATAAATATTCAAAAATATTTTATACAAAATATTTATATATACTGGTTTGAATATACACTCCCAACCGTAAATGATTTTTTTCTCAATAATATTCTCGATAATTAAATAAACTTACCTTGTTCAGCCAAAATGACGTCATTATATCTGTCAATCAATTTAACTTTTCCCAGAGAAGTGCCAATTAAGATCAAATCTGATCTATCAGAATGGAATTCAAATTGTCTAGTATCTTGCGAACTCTGTAATAATGTGAATTTATATTGATTTTTAATTATGAAATCTTCTTTAAAATTTTCATCAACCCTAGCACTTTCTGAATTTGAATTAGATCCAAAATATAAAGTATTGTGGATTGGCTGTGAATTAAAGCTTAAAAATCTTGAATTAATATCGCCATAAAACTTCCCAAGTATCAAATCCTTGTGAATCTCGTTTGTATTTTTTATTAAGCTTTTTAAACAAAAATCATGTCTGGATTCTGGGCTTTGTATTAAAATATCACCATTGTAGTCTTTATCGTCCTTAAATCTATTAAGTTCTCTATACAATGTTATTATTCTACACTTTGAAAATCTTACTGCAGAATTTAACATGTGACTTTCCAATGATGAAAATGAAGAAAATGAAGGCATTGTTGACAAATTTGAAATTCCCGAAAATGACCTCTGGATCACAAATTGATTCTCTCCTGAATCATTAGAGTTATCAATTTTGCTTTTCAATCCAAAATCATGTTCTTCTTCAACTTTTATTGGTAAAAAACTGATTTTTGACAATGTTAAACCATCTGAAGACCAACTAACTGGTATTAAAAATTCTTTATGTATCTTATACTGTTCTTTAAGATCTTCATAAATTTCCTCTGTCCCAATTTGTTTTATTTCCGCTTTAATCTTCTCGCCATTCACAAAAAAGAAATTCTTCACTAAGTTACCGAGTAGATCTCCCGAGTAAGACTTTAATTTATTCAAAATCTTTTCATTTTTTGTCAAACCCTCTCCATAAATTCTTTTACCCATCTCCTGCAAAAATGCCTCATTACTGTCTTCATTCTCCTCATTATCGTGGTCGCTCAGCCTTCTCCATCCTATACCTTTTAATATGAAAATATTGTAAATATTTTCATCTCTAACACTATCATTAATAGCTCCATCCAAACTTGCTTTTATCAAATAAATCAAATCTGCCAAACACATCTCCTCTCTATTTAAAGATATATATCTTCTATTAAACTGTCTCTCAAACCCCTGGTTATTCTGAATTATATTTAATATTAACTCCAAATTAGCTTTGGAACCAATACTACACAATAAATTAGTATTTGAAAATGAAGAATTATGTAATGAAGAAAATATATCCGAATTTAAATTCTTTATATCTTGTAAATTTGACCTATTAGGATTATAGTGCCAAGTACATCCCAACAGACTCTTTGGATATTCACACCAGCATGAGTAACTTTGATCATTCTCGAATGCAGAATCCTGCAAGTTAATACTAGTTGCAAACATATTAAACATTATCGAATTTGAACACAACATTTTGAAGTACTGCCTTATATTTTGAAATTCCAAATTACATGTTCTATTAATTACTGAGCATGGGGTCGTACAGTTTACTGGAGTATGAGTTAAATTCATATTTGAATAATAGTCATTAACAGTTCCAAGTCTTATTCCATCTTTCACACCTTTTTGTCCTTTATGCATTTGATTTAATACTTCAGAAAAAAGCTGGAAACCCTCATTGTTTGGAATTCCCATTTGTTTGAATGCTGAAATAGATCTTGGAGTCAAGGATGTCGTCCAGTTTGGGTTGCTGGCATAAGAAATAAATGCATTAGCAATTGTAACAAACTCTATGGAGCTCGAAACTACTTTGAACATCATGTCACTCTCCTCTTTATCTTTTTCTTCTTTTTCTTCCTCCTCCTCTTCCAGTATCCTTGCATCCTTTCCTTCCATTTTTGACTGAACTCTGATTTTTGAATAATTGTCTAGAAAAGACTTCCTATTAATATTTATTGGAAGCTGTAGCTTTTTATTTCCCAGAAAATTGTCATCATCGTGTTTAGGATTAGATATATCGTTTATGTTTGCCATATGTACAAGCTCCTTGGGTAGCTCAAGAAGATATCTACCATGTGAATTTGGCTCTGAACTAATAATGTTCCCAATTCTCCCTCCTATCAAAATCTCTCGAATCCTAATTGGGCATGGAAGTCGGATAAAATGTCTACATGTATGTAAAGTTGACAAATACTTGATCTTCTTAGCAAAATCAAAAATCCGATTAATTACTGTGTCTTCCATATCTTGATATATTTTTGGATCAATCTTAACTGAAGTTATTGGAGTCATTATATCTATACAAGTACCAATTCTTAACCAGAAAATATGATTTGGATCCTCATTTAGTATATTCATGTAAAATACCAACCTCCAATTCACTAATTCTGTTGCAAGTGAAATATCCAATTTTATATTCTCCAATTCACTATTATCCAACTCTTGTACTGGCTTTTTTCCTTGATTTAGTATTACTTTACGATTATTTTCATTCCACCAATTGTATTCCAAAATCTTGAGAAAGTTATCATCTTTCCCAAACTCTATTGAGTAAGCCTCAACTTCCTCTTTAGGCATATGTGTATTTTTCTTGCTACTCAGATTTCTCATCATATTACCTTCCTTTCTTTCAGACCAATAATCATCTATATCATCTTTTTTATTACCTGGAATTTGCTGAGTTTTTTCAAAACACCATTTTTTCCCTTTTTTGTTCTGTACAAAACCAAATTTATGACAGTAGAATCTCCAAATTATTGGGTTATTGTGGATTGTTAAATATGCGGAATTGCATGTTAAACTCAAATTAATTGTATCTTTTGGTTCTAAAAAATAACATATTCCCACAATTATCTCTTTAGGCATTTCCAAAAGTGCTAGAGCTATTTTAAAAGTCATTTTTATTTTGTATTCCTTTTTTTTTGCCTTTCTTTAATTTGCTCTTTCTCCCGTTATTTCATCTTGCTTTAAATTTTCAGACACTGTATATACTTTGTTTGGGACCTTTATTTCTTATTATACTTAATATTTGGTATTCTGAGGATATTGTTTTCAACTTTTCTAATATATTTTAATTTTTTAAAAATATATGACCTTTAATTCAGTTATTCCCAAATTAAATAAATATAAATTAATGATTTCTTGATTTTAATTCTTAAAGGAAGAATGAAGGAGAAGATTAGAATGAACAAATAGTTAAATATGTCACTATTTTTTTTTCCAAGACTTTTTAAAAGTTTTCCGCCACTTTTTTTTTGTGAAGACTAGTACACATTTACAGAAACATATTAAGGTATCAAACTTAATTATTATTGCATGAATTTTATAATCCATTAAATCAATTCCGAGCTAAAATCATGATGCATGCATGTAATATAGTGCATGCATTGCATGCATCTAGTATTTGATGCATTTCTAATCAATTAATAATCATATACGTGAAAATAATGATAAAATATGTAGTTAAAATATAAAACTAATTAGTATTAAACATTTTCTAAGATATATCATTCAATAAAAGTAGATTAATATCTATTTATCAAACTATTCAATTCGTTTCAATATATTTTTGCCTAAATAATTCTTAATACAAAAAAAAAATAAGCGCGCCAACTCGATAACTTAGGCGCCAACTCCAAACAATTGTATTATTAATAATGATAAATAGTAATAATTATTATATACAGGTACAAACAGTATGGGGGCAGAAGAAGAGGAAAAAAAAAGTAAAAGATGGGGCTGAGGGGAGAATTGGAGGCAAATTAAAGGTAATAATCAAGGAAAATTTTGCTCTTTCTTAATCCTCTGATCGCGTTGTTAAGTGTTTAATTGGATTTTATAACACATTTTAGAAGAACGACTAAAAGTCAACTTTTAGGTCCACGCTTTTGAAACTAATAGGATATATGGCACAGTGATTTTTTTTGGATGCTGAACTATTAAACAAAAGTTTTACTTATTCAACAAGAAAGAAAATAAAATTTCGGAGAAAAAAAGTTATCTAGCAAGTTTAAGAAAAATAATTATAATCTTCCATAAATTACTTGTTTGATATTTCATTTCTATTTGATACATATGTGTCGCAAGAATACGAATATATGTATAGATCAACTTATTAAATTAAGATAATATAACTTAAAACTAAGTAATGGAAGGAGCCAAATATATGAGGGGAGGAAGAGGAGGAAAAAGCGATGGAGGGGGGTTGCATGTAGGCGAAGGAGGATATCGCGGACGTAGAGGAGTAAGAAGAGGATATGTGGGGATGTTTGCAGGAGAAGGAAAGGGAAGTGGGCGTGGTGGAGGTATTTACAGAGGAAATAGATTTGGTAGAGGGAATAAAACTAAATTAGAGTCAACTTATAGAGACCAGAGTGGTAAACTAGACTTTACAAGAAAATTACAGAGCTCCACAGAGATTTCTACAGAGCTTGATAAGCTGGAGAACAATACATCAGCTGATTGCAGCAACAAGACCGCTATAGACAGTAATAACCTACCAGCTAGTGACTTCCACATTACACAAGAAAAAAAGTTCGATGAAAAGATTGGAATAATATCCAATGGAGTTTCAAGTACTGAAGCTAGTGAGTATTGTAAAAGCCAGGGATCGAGTTATAATCCGAGCCCTGTAGGAGGTTGCCAAGAAAAGTTCAACACTGGCTCAAATTTTTACGACGATTCAAAACATTTCTCCAATTACAAACATAACAAAAAAAATCACTTTCAAAGTGCCTACAAAGGTAGGAGGAAAGTTTTCAACAAGACTCAAAACGAAAAAGCTTTTGAAATGAGAAAAAAAAATTATGAGAAACAAGACTCTGTTAACCCTGATTCTAAGAAACCAGCTCAAGTAGAAGAGTCTGAAGGTTTAAATGACAAAAAAGATGTCTCGGAGTTACTAACTCCTGATGAAAAGGTCCCAGATCAGGAAGAAGATAATCGAGAAAATCCAAGTAAGATTTCTGATGAAAACTTTAACTATGTAGAACCTTTAATTAAGGATCAGGACGAAAATAATAATTCCAGCTGCGCTAATGAGCAAACTTCAAACAATTCCAATTCTCAAATAATTAGGGATGTAATTAGCTGGATGATGGAACGGCAAGGGGAGGCAATTCAGTGGCTCAAAGAGAATGGCAAGTATCCGCATGAAGATGATGCTCAGAACTCGGATAGGAAACCTCGGAAATTTTCCAAATATCAAGGATTTAGAGGAAGAAAACAAGCTTGGAACGAGGGTGAGCGACGTAAAGATGAAGAAAATCAGAGTTTTCCAGTAAAATACAAGGACCAAAAGAATTACACTAATTTCTCTCCCTATTCCTCTAATACTTTAGTTAATCCAACAGAACAAGATAAGAGCGACCATTCAACTTCAGAATGTTTAGAATTGTCACAACACCAAGAAAGTAGCGAGTTAGTTGGGACCAATGTCTCAAACAAAAACTTGGGCCAAAGGCCAGACTATCGTCCAAAGCAGAGATTTGAATACAATCGAAGATTCAGCAGAGAAAAAAGTGATAATTTCCAGAACAAAACCAAGGAAAACGAATCATACCGTTCTACTAGAACAAGAAATGACTCAAAAGGAGGGGAGAAGAGTACTAGCAGAACTGCCAGTTTTAATAGTCCTACCAAACACAGAAATCATTACTACAGAAAGCAATCTATTCAAAAAGATCTGTAATGCTATTGTTTCAAAAACTCTCGAGCTTAAATCAATATATGTATATATTTATTTTTATTTCTTATATTTATTATTGTGAGTAATTCTTTAACTCTAATGTTTGAATAGAGTTGCCTTAATTTTCTTAAAATTTTTGCTATTCCGTTATTTTACGTCACTGACGTGTTTACATGCATTGTTTTTTTCTACATGTGGGGGAGTTGCCGCCATTTGATTTCTAGTGGAGAATACTTCAAAAGATACAAAATCGCGTTTCCATATCAAAGTAAATAAACGTATATATTGCATATGTATATGTTTATAATTAGTTTATTTCAGGCTCAAATTTATAGTACTTTACTCCAAATTCATGTTTTCAAACCATTTGCCAACACTCTAAATGCGAACTTATTAATACAGCTTGTTTTCTTCTTTGCATTTGTTTTATTGCTATTTTAAAGGTTATACAATGATATCACTCTAACATATTGCTCGTCCATCTACTTCCCATCATCTATTATACACAAGAAATATTTTTTCCCAAGTATTAATAAAGATAAATAAACAGTTCCCGCCGGCGCCACATATAATAGTAATTAATTTACCAAGTATCGAGAAGGATTTAAGAGATAAATTACATTAATCTAGGGAAAAAATAGTCGGTTTTATGGAAACTGAACTCGGACTATCAAAAGAGGAAAATGGAAGAACAGGAGTAAGAGGAGAGTTATTCTTAAACTTTGAGGAGGTTGGGAGAATTCAAAAATACTTGATGGAGAATTCGGGGAGCTTTGGATTTGAGTTGTCACCGGAACCAGTGGTCGATACTAGCAAGAAAAATTCAAAGAAGAAGTCAATATCTGGAAGCAGTAAGGTGAATCCCATTGGTTCTGCGATAGGAGAAAGGAAGAAGTCTCGAAGTTCTCGTCCATCTTATTCAAGAGAGCTAAAGGCGCTTTTAGAGGATGGAATGAGTATTTTAGAATCAAAACATGACAACAAAGGAGGAAGCTCCCAAAGTTCAGTAGGGCAAAGGGGCAATGTTGAAGACTCTCAAAAAAAACTTCCAGATTGGGCTAAAAGATTTCATAGAATTCTCAAAGTTATTTCTCAACAAGAGGTCTTCTCTCCTTTTGTTTCAGCTGTTAATATTAAAAATATTGACTTATACATAAAAGGAGATTCTCTTTTCTCTAGAGAAGGTGATGAAGAAAAGACTTTTAATGACATACCTTCAAATGAAAATAAGAATAAAGAAATTGACCGGCTCTTTTTAAACGCTAGACAATTCTTCAAATATATAGAAAGATGTAGTCCAATCAAGCCAATTTCTTTGAATTGCATCGTTAACAAGCTTGAAAATAACGAATACTCATCAGCTGCTCATGTCTTTTCCGATATATATTCTGTCTGGATTTGTGGTTTCCGATCAGTAGAACCTGGAAAAGCACTATGGGCCAAAGCAGTAGACGCTTCACTTAATCTTAATTTAAAGCTTTTAAATGAACCACTACAAGATGATTTCCTACTTACTTATCCGGGAGGCATTCCTAAAGGGTCCAGTAAAAATACAAAATCAATTATTGATGGGTCATCAGCCTTAGAGCCTCCAAAGAAGATTCAAAATACCGGGAAAAATGCCAATTCCTTACTCTTTGATGACTCCGGAAAAGACCCAAGCTATCATGCTTCTAGTAGAAGTAAAAAATCAACTTCTAACAATCAGTCGTCACAAAACTCCTTCGGGTCCAAATCCAACAAAGCCTCAAAGAAACATTCCCAAGCTTCATCTTCCTCGTATGGTGCCAAAGAGATTACTGAGCCTGAAAGGCACGAGTTTCAATCCCTTCTTAGCCAGCTTTCTCAAAACGACCATGTTGAATTATTTAACTCCTTCTTCTCCACTGCTCACTGGAAAGAAGTCAACTCTGGAGAAGTGGAGCTTGACGACCAGCAAACTCCCCCTAACGTCTTCCGTGAAATGATTAAATGGTGCAAACTCAAACTCAACATTCCTATACTAGAAAACACATCCTCTAAAAAAGACTCATCTTCCTTTAATAAAAATGCATGCAAAAAAACCCGCCAAATAAAGGCGCCATCCGGATTACACTCGTCACAAAAGAAAAAATCTCATTTATCAGCTAAACAATTCTTTTCGTCCGGGAGAGCATTTAGTTCTCCATCATCATCATCGGCTAGCGAAGATGAGGATGATATTTCTTTATCTGGAAACTTACAAATTTCCCAACAATGGGCATCCACTTCTTCATCTGGTGAATCAGATACCGAGCCAGAGCTGACTAGTTTTTACCCACATTTTAATTCCAAATAAAATCAAAAGCAAACTGGCGAAGAGCTTCCCGCTCAACTTCTCTTAGCTTTGAAAACTAAACATTGCTTTATACACAAAGGTTCACACATTAATTTAGTTTAGAAAATTGCTAGTTCAACTTACATCCTTGTAGCAAGTAAATTATACAAAATAAATATTATATATATCAATAATATTCTGTTTTACTCAATATAATATTTAGGAATTTAGTTGAAGTTACACCATCCGTTATTCTTTTCGCATTAATAATAAGAGTATTATAATAACTATTAAAGGCATAAAATCTCTGCTAATATGATTGGATTCTCTACTTAATTCTAACTAGATAAGAAGTGTATAGCAATAATAATCATTACCTAATCAATTTTATGTGTGTATAATTTGCATATAATAATGCATGTTAAAATTGGAAGTATAGAAATAGTCAATAAATAATGCAATCATAGCTAATACTATAATTGTAAAGTTTGATATTCTTTCAGAAAAGTAACAATTATATAAGCCAGTCTTTATTTGTGACTAGTAGCTATTCAATCTACAATGATCTCTTCTCCAGAACAATCTTTAGATTTCGTGCATTTAGACAAATATTCTCAAATTTTGCATTAATTAAGGAAAGTTGTTTAAATAATTCATCAGGTGTTGGAGATTCCTTCATCTTAATAGTTTTTACTAAAGACTCAGAAAACTCTCTTCCAAGTATATGAACAGCCTCCATTTCAATAATAGAATCGCCTATTGAAATAAGATTGGTAATAGTCTCTGAATCTAGCTTCTTTTGAATCTCCAAAAATGCATTAAACTTCCATTTGTGATATGCCCCTGGATATTTATGTTCGTACTTTGATCTTGCTGAAATAACTGTTAATCTCGATAAAACTTCAACCACTTCTGGCATATACATCTTAGCAGAGTATTCAACCCATCCTTCTGAAGCATTAGTTATTAAAAATACGTTACCCATATCCATAGCTTTGACTAGTAACTCTACTACACACTTTTGAATTTGATTCATTATAATTTGTATATCCACAGGAAGTAAAGCAAGTCGAGAGTTATCAGAAAACTCTTCTTGGCTTGCAATGAACTCCTTATCGAGTATACCTTGGGGTGAAACATTCACATCTTCTTGCTGTGAATTCGAGCTTCCACTCATTCTATTCATTTTAGTTAAATAATAATTTAGGAATGTAGTACAAAGCAAGGTATCATCCCAATCGAAAATTATTGCAGTCTGATGTTTTGGTGACCTATGAGCTGATGGGACCCAAATTTTCAAATAACTCAATTTTCCCAAGTACTTGAGTCTCGAAGAGTCATTTTGAGACAAATCCAATAGTCTGAATAAAAAATCATCATGCTCGTGTACTTCGTCTGAAGAATCCCCAGAAGCCTTTGGGGAGCTGTGAATCATTGAACTTTCATGTCTTGAAGAGTGCACTCTCCTTTCCCCATCATTCTTTGTTATTCCCAATCTTAAAATTAGCCTTTCTCTTACATTATCTTTCATAATATCAAAGGCTGACTACTCTCACCACTAGCTTTAATTAGTAGTTCTTTCGTATGCAATCAAACTCTTTACTTCATACCAATTATATATAAAAATCTTCTCTTTCTTTTCTTTAATATCTTCTTTTTCTGTAAATCATTGTTGAATTATTCTTTTGAGATTAGGCGGGAAACTATTTTATTGGCAGTCGTTTTAAATATTTACTACCAAAAAGGTATTCACAAATTTCGAGAGAATTATTTGCATTAACAGTTCCTTCAGTCATAACTAGAAGAAGATTGAAACAAATCTTTTATTTTAAGAAATATCACAAAACTTACCAGGAAGACCTCTAATTCGGGTAGCTCCCTTTAAAATACAATCTTTAATAGAATAGATTGAGATATTTGGGAAGACTGATAGCAGGACGCCAGCTATCCCAGTTATAATTGGGGCAGAGAATGAGCTACCATCCATGCATCTATACTCTGTGTTGAAGGGATTTTAGTTAGAATTTGGGTCAATTTTGCATTTTTAGATTTGCATGCATCTTACCTCCTTGTAGATATGTAGAGCAAATATTAACACCAGGAGCCCCAATATGGACAGTCTTTCTTCCATAAGTTGCTCTTTCCATTAGCTCTCCATTGCTTTAGGTGATTAAAATGGAAATGAATAGATGAAGTTTTTGATGAAAATGAAAAATTAGTATTTATTACCTACCTTGTAATAGAAGTTACGGAAATGATGTTTTCAGATCTATGAAGTAGTTAGTAAAATACATGTTAAACTTTGAAATACTCTATTTGCATGATCTTTTTTAACTTACTTGAAAGAAGAAGGGAAGGTTGGAACGATATCATTGTTTCTATCACTTTCATAATTACCAGAAGCTACAATTACCAACATTCCCTGGTCTTCACTTCTTTTAATTGCAAGCCTCAATAATTCAATACTTTTACTAAAAACATTATTTGTTAATGTTTGATGTGCAATATATAAAAACACTTACCTCCTACTTCCATAACTATGATTAGATATTTTCACCCCTTTGTCTAATGCATAGTCAATAGCTTCAACAAATCCTGACAGAAATCCTCTAATTTTTGAGTCCAAAACCTTCAATACCATGATTTGACAAAACCAACAAATTCCAGAAATACCAACTTCTTTATTTGGAATTGCAGAGATTATACCAGAAATATGTGTTCCATGTCCATTGTTATCTAATGGTATTTTATTATTATCCACGAAATTCTAAAAATAATCATTTGAATTAAAGAAAGTCTTATAATGATCGAAGTTCAGCTTACCCATCCATAACAATCGTCTACATATCCATTCATGTCATCATCAATCCCATCATTGCAGTCAAACTCTCCAAAATTCCTCCATATTTTCCCTCTCAAATCAGGATGCTCAAAATCAATCCCAGAATCTATAACTGCAATGATAACATTCCCCATTCCCTGGTCCTTAAGCTCTGAAACTCTCTTCCACATTTTTGCTGACTTAATTCCAAATCTTGAATCACTATGAAACCATTGTCTTTCATAAATAGTTGAATAGCTTTCACCAGTGATTGTAGGTCTTATGGAGTTATTTATTTTCGGTATTTCAAATGTACTTCTATAGTTATTTTCTTCAAATCCAATGAACTCATCCAAATACACTCCCTAGTCAAAAGTTACTAAACCTAGATGTATTTTTGACGCAAACCTACCTGAATCAAATCCTGAAACAAACTAACTTGATCTTTGATCACACCCAGGAACTTTGCCATTTGATCATTATCTTTAGTTTGTATAATCTCCATGCTCAAATTCTTTAAATACCTTGTTTTTGTATTATTAAACTATTATTATTAAAGAATTAATGTTAAAAATGGGAATTATTGAAGCTTAACTTACCTTGAGTATATTAAAAGCTCTTTCAACTATGTTCTTAAACCTCAATCTTAATCTTAAAAATAGCTCATTTGAGCCATTATTGCTATCTTTATATACAAATATTACTCTGTTTGAGTCTTGATAATGCGATTCGTTAACTTCTTTAATCTAAATCCAAGTGATTTATAAGAATATTTAATGAAAGTTATGATGTAACTTCAAGGGAATTTTTTTTATTATTTACTTACCTTTTTTATCAAATCCGTTAACCTAGTTCCAAGATTAGAATCTTGCTTTTTAGAAACTAATTCAACCCCATTTTCTATTCTAATCAAGTTCTGAGACCTAACTGTTATAATAAAAGTTACCAGAATTTGAATGATTATTAGTTTTGCCCTCATTCGGAGCTATTGTTTTTTTAACGTATTTTTTTAAAAAAATATATATATATTTGTTTTATTTTAAATTCAACGTAAATATAGTAAGCAAATATTTCTTCTTTTCCTATCACCTATTACTGAAAAAAAAAATATATTACGCTCTTTTCCTTAATCAAATTCCTTTCTGTTATGTTATTTTCCTGTTTGCCTATTATCTCATTATACTTATTCAAAATTCTTGCATTTTCTTTATCAATAATCCTAGTTTCTTACACCTAGATAATTAATCAATTTTATTTGTTTTTATATTTTTTACGTAATAATTTTAATGTGGACAATTATTTCTATACCGGTGCTCCTATTACGTAAGAATGGTTTTGCATGTGGTACATGCAAATTGAAATGCATGCATGGATGAAATTTTGCGGGGATGTGAGAAGGAAAATAATCAACGCGAAAAATAGAGTTATTGGAAAGAGTAAGAAGTACTAATTATCCGAATTTACAGTTTTCCCCCTCCCAAAGTTGTGAATTTGAAAGGTTAAACAGAATCATTTGCCTATTTAGGAATACTAGTATTGTTTGCATCTTCGTTGTTAGAATTACCACTAATGTTATTGTTAGACTTTAGAAATTGAATAAACTGATCGTCTTCACTGTAGAGTCCTGACTGTATTAGAGACTCAACATTGTGAATATAAACATTATTAATTTTGCTGGAAATAGGCTGTATTTCCTTGTCAGGAAATAATTGTACTGCAGCAGCCAAATGCTCAAATTGAGTCTTATAATGATCTCTAGAAGCCTTCAATATTTGAACACTTTCCTTGAACTGAGAGATTTGATCTTCAAATGACTGGATTAACTCATCTTTTCTGAGAAGTTCGTTTTTAAAGTACAAATCAGATTTCCTACCAGTTTTTAAACTCTGAATCTCCTTGTGAAGCTTTTCGTTAGTCTCCTCCTCCTCGCTATATTTCTTGAACCACTTATTTTTTTCAAATTCTGCAATTTGAGTCTTCTTCTTTTCAAGCTCAAGTTTCATCTTAAACTCATTTTTTTGGGATTCAAAGAGTTTTTTTTGTTCTAACTGAAATAGTTTCATTTTTCTATTGTTTTCATCATTAATATTATCTATTGAGTTTTCTTTATTCTTCAACTTAAGTATTTTATTGCTAACTAAATTCTCAAGTCTTCCGAGCTTATTGCTTTTTCTGTTAATATCTCCAATGAACTCTTTCATGATTGTTTCTTGTCTAATTAAAGTCAGTTTTCTGAATTCTTCTTCCAAATTATGAAGATGTTGTATGAACCTCTCCTTTTCTGACCTCTTCCAAATCTCAAAGCTCACCTTTGAGGTGTAATCATCGTTATTTTCAATTCCTGATGCGCATAATTCATCATTATCAATTTCCTTCATGACAGCTTCCATTAATTTATTTGAAAAGTCAATGTCTCCAACTGTGAAATATCCCATTTTTGAGCTGAAATCAGAAATTACACTTGTACTCCTAATATTGGGATCTAATTTATCATAAATATTTCCAATCCTCAGAAAATCCAAATCTTCTGGTGAAATCAATTCTTCATTATTACTCGGTTCGTACTTTTTTACATTTCTCACTGTCCTTTGTGGGGAAAAACTCACTTGTTTTTCAGGAGGGGTTTTGGGTCTGTTCTTCAAATAATCGTTGGTTCTCTCATTTATTGGGGATTCATTAATAGCACTTCCGGATCTCGGCCTAGATCTAGATCTAGACGCAGATCTAGGCCCAGAGCGTGAAAATGAACTTTGATCTGTTTTGGCATTTAATGATTTTTGTCTAACACCTGGTGATAATCCATCTGAAACTGACTGTTTCTTACAATCTTGTAATACTATGTCAACCTCAACCAGTCCTATAGGCACGCTCTTTTCTTCATCTGTTACTGAATTCTTTCTATTCTTACTTTTCAGCATATCTGAATTCGACTCTAATTCAGAATCAGAAAGTGAATCCAACTCATCTGAAGTGTTTTTGTAGTCATTGGATACTTGAGATTTTGATGCTGGATATAGTAATATGCGTGTTGGCCAAATTCTATATGTATTTGAACCAAAAATATAATTACCTGAAATTGTTGGATTGGTTTTTTCAGTCTGAATTATTATATGCTTCAAATTAACATAGCCTATGGAATGAAGTTCATGGTCCCCAAAAGTACTAACTTTATAAGTCTCAATATTTAGAGGCTCACAGTTTAATCTGTCAAATATATCCTTCCAGGAGCATACTATTCTGGAAGATATTTCAATTTCATGATCTGAAAAAATAGTTGTGGATCTTCTGCATGGATATGGTGGACTCGTTTTAGGGCATTTTGATGGAGATATCTCATCTGTGTTTTTAATTATTTTATACCAATTTGGAGCTTTAAAAATCACAGTGGCAGGGTCTTGCAAAGTAATTGATCTAAAGTGAATCGAAAGGCTCCAAGTCAAAGAATCTGATGCTCCAAAACCTGCAATATCTGAATCATCATGTTTGTTTATCTCAACATTAAACCATCCAGACTCTTCTTTAAGTTCATCAAAATTTAACTTTACATTGTCCAAATTCTCCAAAGAATACCAATCAGTGTATTCTTCAAAATTCATCGCTCCGATTCGAATTGACAAATTAACATATTAATCCTGATCTACATTACTATTTTGTTAGTATTCATAATAGAACGAAATGTATTTAATTTTTTTTTAATTATATTTTTATTATTTATTCCTTAATTAAATCCACTATTTTTTTCATTAGTGTGGTGCTTATGCTTTAACTACATAAATTTTGGCGCCAAAATGATTGGTAATGAGAATTCCGGTATTATTAAAAATTGCATGCAATTTTTGCATGCGAGTTATGTAAAAGAAAGAAAGTTAATGCAGAAATGAGAGTAATGTAAAATTAGAAAATGTAAAATTAGAAATAAATTAATAGGAAGATAATAGTGTGAAGGATAATGTTAGCCCCAGAGAATCAGAGATGGTTTTCCGTCTTTATTAATTCCAGCTGTGAATATCCAAGGTTGCTTTGGATGCCAAATAGCTGAGCTAATAAAAGAAAGTTCTCCTTTAATTACCTTTAGAGGAACGAAAATAGGGTCGCTCATTAGATCTGTGGGCATTCTACAATGGAAAACATTAATAGCACCATTTTTACTAGCAGAGAAAACCATGGATTTTCCTTGGTGGAATTGTACTTTTTTGATAGCTGATTCACTATATCTTAAGAGTTTATAAGGAGTATTTCCAAGATCCAGATCAAACCAGGCAATTCTTCCATTCGATTGTCCAACAAAAATATGTTTTCCCGTCGAATCTAAAGAAATTGTTGTTGGATCTTCAATACCAATCAGTTTTTTGACCAAGGCTTTACTGGTATTTTGATTACCAAGCTTCTTGTTACCTGTTTTGCTAGATGTTAGGTCAACAATCCTAATACATGTTTGGGTAGCGACAATGAGCCAAGGGTTGAATGAATGGAATTGAACAGATTTAACCAATCCACTAAGTTTCTTAAATGCAGTAATTGAGGAGCACCTATTGATAGAATGAATAACAACTCTTTGAGAAGGGGAAATGGCTCTTGGTGATACTGCAGCTAAATAACCTCCTTTATTATGCCAGGATAAATGTCTAATAGCAGATTGATGTTTAATTACAACAATAGAACTTAATTCTTTAATTAATTCAGGGCTTGAATCAAAATTAATACTATTCCATGAAAGCAATTCCAATTTATTGGACTCTTTATTATAAGTTTGGAGATTTTCAAACAATTCCAAGGAGTATTGATAATCTTTTATTGGATTCTTCTCTTTGTTTTTAGAATGGACAGTTTCACCTGAATCTGAAGATTCTTCTTCTTCAATATCAGTGGAAACTTCAGAGTCGTCTGCAAAGCAAATGCTTGGCAGTTTCAATACTAGAATAAAAAGATATTCCTCGACTCCACAAGCTAAAATGGGTAAATTAGGATGAAATGCCAGAGATGTTATAGAGTTTACGTTAGATTCTTGTTGTGCTTCATCATTAGAAGATGAATCATTGAAGATATTTAGTTGTTGAGTTACTTTTGAAATATCCAATTTAAAAGCCAATCGTGAAGTAGAAATTTCAAACACTGATAATAGAGTACCTACTCCTACAGCCAGCCAGAATCCATCAGGAGATGCAGACATTTGTATGTTTTTGTTGTCAATTAATTGATCAAAGTCGTATCTGATTCTGATTGAAGTTGGATAAGGTTTCAAATCGCTCGTATCAATTGGGGGAGGTAAGATACTTTCAGGGTCAACATTCATTCTCATCTTCATAGCTCTAGGACACAAATAAAGATCCAAGCAGCGTTCAAACCTTTCGGTAATGAGCTTGTCATAAGCTGGTACCCTTCTTAGACAATCAAATTTAGATGGTATAAATGTACTTTCAAGTTCTCCTTCTTTCTCAAGCTTAGAAATCTCATCCTCATCCAATAAGTACTCTTCAGGAGGATTGTAACTATGCTCGTGAACTGGGAGCTCCATTCTTGGTGCTGGGATATGAGGAGGTCCTTTGGAAGTTGTTTCATCTACAACTGGGTCCAAAATAGCATCTTCCCAAATATCATATACTTCTGGCTCTTTCTTTTTAATAGGGTGTAAAATCTTAAGCCTTATTAATTTAATTAGATGAGTGATTTTCTTTGCTTCCCATTTAGATGGTATAAATCCACGTTTAGGAACCGGTCTATTTGATACCGGGAATATTTTATCTTCTAAACTATCATTTTCATAGTGATAGCTTTCCGCATCAAAGTCTGGATTTGCATAAGTTTGAGATGAAATTCTTCTGATTATGTCCAAATCCTCATCAGTAAGTCTAACTGAAGTCTGGTTTTTCTGATCGTATATTGTTCTCCATGCATCTGGATCTGTTGAATTAAGTAGAGCCTGTAACTCAGAATCTAAAAAAAATAAATTCATCAATCAAATTCATTTCAATAAATACAAATATAAATCATTGATTTAACTTACCTGACTTATTAAGTAGTTTTTTCAGTCTCTCTCCGTCAATAGTATATCCTTGGTGATCAAATTCGTCATACCAATGTAGAGGTACATTTCCAACGCGATTTACCTCTTCATCTTCGTCTGAAATGTACAAATTCTCATCAATATACTCCATTGTACTTCCGATACTTTAATTACAAAGTATTTTTTTAATTCTATTTTCCGTAATTTAATCCACCTTTTTCTAGTCTTTTTTTACCATTTATTATGTTTGTTATTATGGCGCTCAGTCACTTTAAAAGGCGCCAAATCCATTGCCTCTAATTCTCTTTCTATTTTTAAACTATTTTTTGAGAATTAGCAAAAATTTATTTTAAACTGTTTTGCTGTCGAAGTTAGTAACAACTCATGCTTTCTAATGCCCATTTGTGGCATTTACCCAGGTTTTTATTTTTCAAACATTTTTCTTCCCTTATTTTTTTTTTAATTTTATGTATTTATATTTTCAGCATGCACAATCTAGTGTATTAATATTTTGACACGTAAGTCTTAATAATTGGCTGCATGCACTCATGCGCAATTTTTTAGTTGAATTACCGGTATTGGGAATTAGATTCTTTTTCGAAATATTATGACAGTAGAAAATTATGAATAAATGAATGGAGCTGGAGTAAGTCGATAAAATATTTTTTTATTTAATTCTTATATATTGTCAATGGTGATGAGAAGGATATTATATTTTTCTCTTTCTTTTAGTGACGCCAAATTGAGATTATATATTATTCCCACCTTGCCGCCCCAAAGGTACAAAACATAACATGTAGTGAAAATAAGAAAAAATAAATGTCAGGGGTTTTGATGTAAAAACAGTATGAGGAATTGTGTTGAGGAAAATGGAACAAATAATGTGCAGAGTTTTATCAAGACACTTGTGAAGGAAGATCCTTCCTTTGTGATTTTGCAGTCCATTGAAGGTAGTGACCATTTGGAACTTACAAATGGAAGACTTTTGGTATCACATAACCCTAAATTAATAGCAAATCTAACTACAGAAGGCCAATTTGGTGTATTTTTAGACACATCGAGATGTGAAAATGAGACTATTGATACTATACAGAAAGATATTGTTTTAAAAGAAATTGAATTATCATTTTTAAAAGAGAGATCTGAGTCAAGAACTGTGATATCAGAAGCTATTTGGTGTAAGTCTATCATTAGAGAAGATTATCTCAGAGAGTATGAAGTTGCACCAACTCTGGTTCTACTTGAAAAAACAACGAAGAATATTGACGAAGGTATCAAATGTAAGTATTGTAGCAAGTATTCAGGAAATCAGTTTTTGACTATCCTACAGTTTTCTAGAATAGGAAATTTTGAGAATGGGGACTGTGAAATAATTGAATTGAATGTAAAGAATAATTCGGAAAATATAATTAACTTTAATAAGCCAATATCCATTGATTTTGAAGCTTCACAAATTCAGAAGACACTTATTTCAAATCAAACTAGAACAAAAATCAGGTACTGTAGAATTCCTATTGAAGATATTTTCAAAACCTTTTTTAATAAGAAAATCCAATTTTCTGAAGATCATAAAGTTTGTAAAGGTTGTTTCTCATTTAATAATGTTCAATCTTTTGTTGATAACTCCATGGAATCAGGGTTTGTGATAGTAATGGCTAATATGATAGTGTTATCTTTGGATTTTATTCAAGGTCATTCTTTAATTCTTAAAAGAAGATTTCTTATTCAAAATTTCCAAGATCCCCAAATTCGGTTTTCTGGTTTTACAATACAAAATGGATGGCTTTTATCAGTTTCAGTCGATACTTTGGAGCTACTCATTTGGAATTATTATCAGGGAATAGCTTTTAGAATGATTAAGCTGAGAGAAGATTATTTCGAGTTCTTAGCTTCAAATAAACCAAGAGTTGATGCTCTTGTTACTCTTTCATTTGGAAAAGATTTGTCCAAGTTATTTTTGGTCTTTGATTACTTGAGTGCAAATGTTTCTAATCATCCAAAGCAAGTTGGGATATTTATTATTGATTTAAACGTTATTTTTAGTCAAGTTCTCTGCTCTTATTGTATTTTGAAATTCTTAATCGATACAAGAAAAACTTCTGATATAAGAATATCTGACCCGGGAACAGAATTGAGAAAAAAGTTGCAAATAAGTTCAGGTAGTATACCTCACGTTCAATTGCATGAAGAGTATTCATCACTTACAGTTTATCCAGAAGCTTTCCATTTTGGAGAAGAGTATAAAGCTTTGAACAAAATCATGCAATCTCTTTCTGAAGAATCTTGCCAATATTTAGACTCGATAGATTTTGCTAAAAGCTTGAATCTAAAATTGGATTTAACAAAATATGAATTTGGATGGCCTATTTTGTTTAATAGAAGCTGGTTTTCTGGAGATATATTTTGCAATTATAAGATGAATAAGATCATCATTTCTACCATTGAAAATATCATCGCAATAAATGCTGAGGAAGAAGACTTGATTGATCATTTTGAGGAATTGAGCAATAACACATATTTGAAAGCAATTTCTAGTCCTTTAAAAAAGTTTTTAGAGGGAATTCCTGAATTCTTATTTTCAAAAACATTAAGTCCCAAGCAAAGCATTAAGAATTATTCAGATATAATTAGAAATAACGAAACTGATGATAATTTTCAAGGTAAATTGATATCTCGCAAATCCAACTTTATGCACAGTCATATAATTTCCATCCCCATTGATAAAATTGCAAATCATGAAGAATTTCAGCATAATCTTAGATTCATTGATATTATTGCATCATCAGATACAGTTTTAATACAATTTTCTATTCGAGATTTACCTAAGAAGCATCTGAGCTTCTACATTTCTGAAGAAAATAAAAAGCTTTTTATTCATCAGTTAGATTTTGAAAGTGAACATTCCACGTTAATTATGGGTTTGTCTAAAGTTATAGATTGGCACTACTTTGCATTAAAGGATGTTAGAAAAGAGAAACCTTATTTTGGCCTTTTTTCAAAAACTATGAGCTTACTTGGACTAATTTATTCCACTGTGAGGTATCAGGATATTGATCATTTGCACAAGATTTGTGAATATAATAATGTAGATCCATGTATTATTCCTTTAATACAACTGGAAATAGGATTCAAGCACGAAGAGTTAAAGTTTATTAGTCTTTCTTTGGAGAATACTCCAATGATACTTAATTTGGAAATTGTCAAGCTAGCCCAAAACATGCTCCAAGATGCTAATTTGCATTTATCTTTGAATTTTATAAGAGAATCCTCAAAGTTATTCCTCAATTTTTGCTTGGATAAAATCAAATATTACTCTGAAAATGAACCAGCAATAACTTGTGAAGAAGGAAACCAACAAAAGTGTAAAGATGATGAATTTCTACAAGAGATTTCTTACTATTTATCAGTATTTAGAATGCATCTAAACAAGACTTCAAGCTTAACAAGTCACGAAGAAGTTAGTGATAATAAACAAAAAGACAATAAACATCCAGAGGATGAATCTATTAACGAAGCAGACAAAGAAGCTGATGAAGATGGTAGCCACTATGGCAATGAAACTTTATCTAAAAACGAGATATTTATCAGAGACCAGGTAATCATGGGACGTTATTCAAGTTTGATTGATTGGTACTTAAAAATAAGCAAGGACAAAAACCCTCAAGTATTTAGATTAAAAGTTCTACATGATATTTACAAGCTAATTTGTACTTTAAGTACCAATTCTCTAACGTTATCAATTCACATGTTGAGACAAATTGGTGAGAATACAACACAATATCTTAAAAACATTTTGTATTATACAAGTAGGAGAGAAATTAGAAGAAGATTAATTAGCCATTTAAAACATTTTGGTGCTTTGAACGATGATGACATTGCTCTTATTCAATTCAATACTGAATTGGAGAGCTACTATCCAAATAACTGTTATTCTGTGGAAAGAAATAGGATCTGGACCTCCTTATTTACTTATTCTATTCCATACAATATTTTATCAGATTGTAACTTGGAAGGTGACTTCAAGACTAATGCTGATAATGAATGGATAACTCAGGAAAACAATGATGATGAAAAATCCATTAATGATTGCTTTTGTTCGAACGAAGATTTAGACAATTACTATTTCTATGGAGATATTGATCAAGGAAGCCATGTAAACAACCCTATCTTCTCAGCAATGACTTATCCATTTGGAGGTTTGCAAGCTTTAAAGGCTGGATTAAGATTAGACGATGAATTTAATCTACAATATCTAGAGGATCAAAGGAAGATTACAAGTGTCACCAGCATCTCAGCTAAAAAGTTATCAAATAACAAGGATGTTGGATATAGAACAGAAAACAAGGAAAACGTTGAAATTAACAACAGAGACTTTTTTTACTCAAACTTTTCTACTGAGGCTATTGGTGCCTGGGAAAATTTAAAGTGTTGTGAAATAGAAGACTACGATTTGGGATTAAATAATTTTTACATTCAAGGAGGGTATAAGGAGCCTGAGATTGAAAATGACAGAATTCCCGGCAAAAATATGAATACAGTAATTTCAAGTATTCCTGAGCAAGAGGGAAACGATTTTATTCGTCTGAATAATGGGAAATTAGTTTCTATTAAAAGTTCAAGCTGTAAACACTGCTTGGATTTAAACGAAGATGAGGAACTTGAAATTGAGGAGGAACTGCTTAATTACGAAAATGAGTTTGGACAATTGTTGATATCCAGAAATAATTCAAAAGAAAGTTTTTCTATATCTTCACAAAAAGAACATATACCCTCAAACTCATCAATTATGTTAAACCCAAGTCCAATATCGAATTCTTTAGAGAAGATTCATCTAAATACCACAAACTTTGGAGATCATAACTCTAAAAGAGGTGATTTGACATGGCTTAGGCTCAAAAGACAAAGAAAAGAAATGATAAATAATAATTTCAACAACGTTGGCTATTTGAATCATTCACTAAAATTTTTGAGTGAATGGTCATTTGATGTTTCCATTAGAGTAGTAATCGAGAAAACACATCTTCAGGTTTGTTTTGTTTGGAACCGACTATTAAGAGGATTTCAAACTCCTCCAAAAAGGAATGAAGCTTTGGTATATTCTCTTTTGAATTTAATGATCAAGAAGACTGCAAAGCAACTTTCAAATAACTTGGATTATGGAATTTCTTTGGAAATTACAAAGAAGATAACTAAAAGCATTTATATTGCATTATTTGGGTTTATTTTTTCTCATTTTGAATGGAAGAACATTCCGGCTTCAATAAACTATTTGGACAATACACTTTTTCTAATGTTCAAATACTTTGATGTGGAGGAATCCTACAAGTATGAATTATTGAATGAAATTATTAGCCTTAACTTCAAATCCAGTCCAAGATTTATTGTTGAAGTGTTTTTGAATTCTTTGGATTCGTCTGGAATTATCCCAATACATCACTTAAAGGCTGATTTGTTACAAGAGAAAATTAATCAAATTGAAATTGATAGATATAATAACATTAAGTATATTATTGACAAATGCACCAAATTTGGCAATTATGGAGTTTATCTTTTCAGATACTACTTAATGAAATCCAATGATTTCACTTCTAAGGAATCTTTACATACATTTTTGTCAGTCATTGAGAATTCTAAGCAAACCAATAATGAAGAAAATCAACAAAATCAAGTGGATTATACTGATTATTTAAATACTATATATATTTATTTAGATAGAAAGCAAGATATAGTTCTGCTTTCTTTAAAGCAGACTCTAAAGTCACTCAAAGCTAGTATTGATGAGGAGATTTACACTTCTCTTCTGAATGGTTGTCATACTGAAAATGAACTCGAGGTTAAGAAGGAAGAAATGGATCAATTAGACATAAAAAAGTTTAGTAGTCCAGGATTTATATTGAATATTCTAATAAAATACTTTAATAACTACTATGAAAGTGTAAATGAACCTGGCCATAAGGAGAAAGGTGAGGAGGAGGAGGAGGATGATGATGATGATGATGAGAATAAGGAGAAAAGTATGGATCAATTAGAGTTTAAAGGAAAAGATAAAAGGATCAACATAACGCCATATTATATCCTTTCAATTTTATTTTCACTGAATATACCAAGAAAGGAGATATATAATCAAGAATTCTACAAGTTTCTAAGTAAATTCTTTCCTTCTTTACTCCAAGTGTTTAAAGAATCATTTTTGAAAGAAAAAGTATGTATAGATCAGATTCAAGTGAATAGTATTAATAAAACAAATAAAGATACAAATGAAGAATTGAATTCAGATTCTTCCACATCATTTAACATTACTCAGATAATAAAAATGACAGATAAAGATTCAGAGCCTTTGATAAAATTGATGGAGTTGTATCCAGAGTTAAGAAAGAAGCTTGAAGAAAACCCAAATAGTACAGATGAGTTTTTTGAGTTATTTTCTGAAAATCTGAAAAAAGTAACAGAAGAGGAAGAGACAGAAAAACATTTTGAAATTTCTGAAAATAAGTTAAGTTTACCGATACTACACTATGTATCCATGGGAAGACCATTTTTTGCCTTTAATCTTTTGTGCATGAGACATGCAAAGTTTCATAGTGGATTGGACTATAAACAATTTAGAAAAGAAGATTTAAAGTTTCCAGAGCTATCATTGGATGAGAAGATTGAAATTTACGAATCAGTCTATACATTAGCAATTCGGAATTTCACAAGAGATATAGTTGTATGCAGTAGTGTAATATTTATTTCCATGCTAAAATTACCAACAGAACTCCTATGTACTGATATTAGGGTTGCAAGATGTATATATATTCACCAGATTCACAAAAATGATGAAGGAACTTTTAAATCTAAAGTAAATTACGATACTCAGGAAATGGATATTCAAATAGATTCAAAGAATTCTGGAAAGATTAATGAGATATGGAATTTATTTATTAAATTTGGTCCACCAAAAATAAGCTCATATTTGGAAAAGAATGATGATTATAATGATCAAGATATCCACAAAGAGTTCCAAGATAACCAAAAGTACTCTAGTTCTTTGTTTTCAGTATTGAAGATGCTTGAAGAGGCAGCTTGGGCAAGTGGAGACATCATTACTGGTAATAATGACAACAAAGAAGGCAACTCTGTTTTGGATCAAGACAATCAAGATCTTGAAAACGTTGATTTACTTCCTCATACTCCAATATGGCACCTGGTTGCAACTTTCTGTAGGATTCATGGATTGCCAAGATCCCTGACTCTATTGCATGAATTAGCCAGAAGAGGAGAATGGGTAGCATTTTTACAAGAATGTGATTCTCAGAAATGTCCATTAGAGACTGTTGAGAACATTATTAACGAGTACATGTCAGAGAATCCGGTTTTGAAGTTACATTTAAAGATTGCCTTAAACATTAGTGATAATGATGGTCAAGTTGGGACCAAGAATGAATTCTTATATGAATCTAACAAAGAGAGTGACTATATTATTAACTTAATAAAGTGGGACAAGTTATTTTATTCCTTAAAATTAGATGATTTAGAATTTAAATTAGATGAGGACAAGATTTTTGAATTTTATGAATGGTCAGTTAAACAAGTTTTCAAAGAGATTATACAAGAAATGAGTGTTAACAGGGTTATACTATACTATTCACTTTTTGAAGAGCATTACTTGGACTTGGTTGAGAAATTTCCAAACATGAAAAACAAATTGAAGGAATTAATCAATTCTTCAGTTAATTCATATTTATTAATAGAAGTGATTAACTCTTTATGTTATATTTCTATTAAAGATAATATTGAAATCCTTCAAGATCATGAGACATTGAAAGAAATCTTTGATTTTGGAATAATTCAGAGATTTGAAGGTATTAATGATTCAAGAAATGAAATAGAGAATCTTAAAAAGTTATTAGAAGAGTTTATTTTCACAATTTTCCAAGAAAATAAGTTAAATCAAATTCCAAATTCTTGTCAAGATACAAATGATCAAACAAAGCTAGATTTTAAGACCGATATAGATACAAATACAGATACTGATGAAGAAGATGTTTTATCAGAAGACAAGAGGGATTTGTTATTGAATAGATTTGTTCAAGAAACTAAAGATACGATATTGAGGATGAATGAATTAAAATTAATAATAAGCTTAGATTCTTTGGACATACTTTTCAGATCAATTTTAAATAATAATAACGATGTTAATGGAGAAAAAGATAGTTTAAGTTCAAGCAATATTGAACAAACTGAGACACTTATAAACAAAGATGAGACAACCATAATACTTTGGAAATTACTTTCTAATTTGAATGAGAGTGGATTATTATGCAGAATTTCAGCTTTGTTTTATGGTAAAGATACTCAAATAACAATGATTTTCAATTCTATTGAAGCTTTATATTCATATGATGTTGAAAAAGCAACAGAGGATCTGAATAAAGTCTTAACTTGTAATGAAGTGGGATTGGAAAAGGATAGAATGATTTTTGGATTTTTACCACGTAGAGAGTTAGTTAGGAATTACTTTGAACAAGAATTTTTGCAACTATATGGTAAAATAACAGTGGAGGACCATAGAATACTATGGAAGAGTTTGAGTGAGATAAGCTTGGAAAACAGATATCCAAAAGATGAAACTCTATTTTTTGAAATAGAAAACCATGAATATAGGAGACATATTATAGATTTGTTATATTTGAATCTGGATGATTATCAAGTGACTTTTGAACAATTTGAGAATTGGTTATGCGTACCTGAAAAAATGTTATTAAAGGATATTTATAACCAGAAAAAGTATGGACTGTTTTTAAAGTATTTGGAAGAGTCATCATCTGTATCATCTAGAGCACTTTTGAATGACGAGGAGGTTTTGAATTGGTTGGAATATTCATTTTTGAGTAAAATTGCTAATGAGTTGGAAATCTTCTCAACAAATACAGACTTTAAATCATCAATACAGAGGATAGAATTTATTAAGAATTATTTTTGGTCCGAATTGAAGAATTTATCTACTTCAATTCAAAAGATCTCTATGGAATTGACTCCCTTATTTCTCGTCAAAATTTCAATTTACTGTTGGTATCTTTTTGAGAAGCTGGAAAGGTGGCTTTCAACTTTTGATCAGGTTATTTTGATTTCTATTTCTATTCATTTTATATTTGAGACTTTGAGAATCATGGATTTAAGAAAATCGAAAAGTTTCAAGGAAATGAATAATATCGGGAAAGACAATGAAATTGGAGATGAGAAAGGTGATGGGAATGACAACCATACTGGTAAAAGTAGCAATCATTCTAATTACGAATATAGAAAAGAAGCTGAGGATGTGAGAAACCAAGTTTTGGAGTTTGTTCCAAAATGCTTTGATAACAAGTATGTTCAAGACTGCCTTAGATATGCAAGTTACAAGCTATTTCTACTTCTATCGTCTAATATCAGTATTAAAGAATTAAGAAAAAACAAAGTAAAGATGATATTACAAGGACTCAGTGAATTAATATCTCAAAGAGCAAAAAGCAAGTTAAAAGTTACAGAATTTGAGTTTGAGTATAATATACAATACTTTGATTTGTTGGAGGAAATTTTTCTTTCAAGCAAAGGAAGTCCAGTGATATTTACTCCATCTGGATATTTTAATTTCAAGAAAGTGACCACAGAAATCCCCTTTAATATTCAAATTCCTAGTAAAATTTCATTGGTTGATCACCCTGTTGACTCAAAGAATGTCCACAATTCTGTTCAAAATATTGTCAACTATATGTTCGACATTAGTTTAGCATTTAACATTGGGATGAGGTTTATTCCAAACATAAGAAATAAACTCGAAGTTTCCAAACAAAGGTTTTATCGAAGATTCAAGATATTTACTCAAAAGCTTTATAGTCATGATTCAAACCCTGCAGAATCATCTGGGAATTCAGAGTCAAATACTAATTCTGAAATTGCGAATATAGAAAATACTCCAGCCTCTTCTTCGATCAATTTAAGTAGAAACCTACAAGCTTGGGACTCAATTACTGATTATTTGATTGAGATGTACTATATCTCTTCAATATTTACAAGAGTTGTTTTAATTTGGTCATTTCAAAATATTCCTACAATTAAATTAGGTGATTCAATGCCTAAAGAATATGAAAATAACAAATCTTCAGAAAGTAAAGATTTTAATGAATTTCTTATCAAGTCAATTAGAGGCTCAGAATCATCATTATCACCTTCTTCTAATTCATCTTTAAAAGAAAGTAATACCATTGTTTGGAGGAGCTTTATGTTGACATTTAATGAAACTGAAGAACTTTCTTTATTTAATGTTACATATAGAATGAAGCTACAATCAATTTTGACCTTATTACAATTTGCTAACCAGTTTAATCAGAATTCAAGATCTAAGTACTCATATTACATAGAAAATATTAAAGGAAGAATTATTGGAATAATTCAAGATTCTGGTTTATCTGAAAATCACTTAAATGGAAATCTTAACAGTTTGGAAAGTTTTGACGAGTCAAATCTTTTAAAGATTTCATTATTTATACTTAAAGTGTTTTCATCGAATGAAATTATTCCTCTTTTCAAAGATATCTTGGAGCTATCTATTCTTTTTGAATATAATCATACAGACAATGAAAATAATTTTGGAAATAATAAAACTCGTATAATTAAGTTTAAGACTATACAGAAATGTCTTAAAGTTATATTAATTAATAATACTTATATAGAAAAACAACAAATGGATAATATGTTTATTGAATTAATTAAAGGAATTATTGAAAGATTTCATGATAAACCTTTCATAACATCAATATTATATCAAATATGCCAACTCATTATGAATCCTGATACAATTATAGAATCTTTAACTGAGGATATTGAATTAAATCAAGTTACTAATGGAAGTGAGATATCAAAGATTAAAGAGTCAATATATCTAAATTTAACGATATATTACTTAGTAATGATAGATTTTCATCAAGAAGGTGTTTCAAAGGATGACAAATATAGCCAAGAAATTATAAATGATGCAATTTCTAAAATAGATAAGTTATTAACACAACATTCAAAACAAGAATTTGATTTAGTATTATTCACAAATATATTATTGGAGATTCCTGAAATTCCTTCACTTGATGAATTGACTTCTAATCAAATTAATCAGGTTCTGATGAATCTTGATTTGGATACTAATGATGGGGTTTTAAAGAATTCTAGTTCCCGTATATTACCTAATAATTGGATTAAAGTATTAATTTCCCAGCGTATTTTGAGTATATATAAGCAAAGAGAGTTACAAGATAAAACAAAAAGTATTTTTGGAATATATAACAAACCAAATATCAATCTTATTAAGTCAAAATTGAATGAACCAGATTTATTAGCAGAATTTCTTGTCAAGAAGTGTCTCTCTAATCAGTGGAAAACTAGTATAGATTTTATGTACTCCAAATATGGTCAATACGATCTAATGGTTGCATTACAAACTTTGATTGAATCATGTGAGTTATTAAGGTTTACAGATTATCAACAGACCTTTCGAGTTTACCAGAACTTAGCAGGACTCTTTTCTTTGCAACTTTATTTTGCAAGTTCTTATTCAAGAATCAAGAATATTGATTTAAAGTGCAATAATTCTGATGACTTTAAAGTAATTCCAGAATTTCTAAATAACGGAATTATTAGTCAGGAAACCAAAAAAAGTGTTTATGATAAACTTTCATGTATAATTAAAAAAGAAGAGTTGAACCAGCTTTTTGTAGATTTGTACCAAACTGGTATTAGTAATAGTACTATTACTGCTACTAATAGTACTAATAATAATAATAATAATAATAATAATAATAATAATAATATGGTTAGAAATGGACATTCAAATCAGAGAGATAAATACAGATTTGAGACAGAAAAGATTCGAATTCTCAATTTAGACCTTGTTGAATTGTTTGAAGTTGTATCTGATCCATATGTTTGTTATAATCCAGCAATGATTTTAGTGATATTAAATGGATACGAATCTATTTATGGGCCTATAGTACATTCAGTCTGGCCTAGAATACTATTCATTCAATCAATAATTCTAGCCAAGTTTAAGTTTTTGGATGATTACAAACTTGAATTTGGAGCCTTGGACGAAGATATTTTATTATCCATGATTAGATTGTATAAAAATTCACTCAATGAAGATAATGATGATAATTTGGAAAGAATCAATGGAATGAATTTCTATGAATTCATCAAGTCTGAGGATAATAGTAATGACATTAATAATAATAACACCAATCATGACAACAATAATGTCTCTGGAAGTATTGTAGAAATTAAAGGAGTTGAATCGGATGTTCAAAACTTTACCTTTGACCATGACTCAGATCTTGACCTTAATCAGGAACTTGATCAAAATACAGATCAAGAAGATGGTCATAACCCAAATATTTATGATCTAGCACTAAGCTGGAATGAAAGAGGAATTAGAGAAGAACTTTCAAGAATGAAAAAAGAAGTAATTCTCGAAAATTGGACAAAATTGATTCAAAACTACGTAGAGGATTTACAGTTGAGAATTTCAGTATGTAAAATGGTGGACGAAGATGGACTTTCAGATGTGATCTTTTCAAACAAGAAGTTATATAATGATAAATCACTATACAAGTTTAATTTGACAAGCAATATTGACTGCTAGTTCTAATTAACTAAAATGATTAATTTACGATAAATTGATGATTAAACTATGAATGAAT
Organism: Cryptosporidium viatorum; assembly: GCA_004337795.1. Classification (NCBI taxonomy): domain Eukaryota; phylum Apicomplexa; class Conoidasida; order Eucoccidiorida; family Cryptosporidiidae; genus Cryptosporidium; species Cryptosporidium viatorum. Next base: position 68,750 of record QZWW01000026.1, read on the forward strand.
GTAAAAGCATTCATACATTCTTTCTCTGTCTTTATTTACAGCAAAAATCACCAAAAATGAAGCATTCCAAGACTAAGTACATTACCAATGAGTCCAAGGGATGCAAAAGCTAAGAATATGTCATAATTTGTTAAATACTAACGTAATTGGTGAATAGAAATCAATAAAAATCATTTCAAGTTCAATATCATTCAAACTTACATATAGTATTATAGAAACAAAAAATAATAATGTACTATAACTCAATATATCCACATATTGAACATAGACTGGCTTATTTTTACTTGCGATTGGACAATATTTATCCAAGATTGCTTCATCATCAGATCCACAGCTATCTGAATCAGTTACATCTGAAAGAAAGAAAAGAAGAATTATATATATACAAATTTGTTAATTAATTGAATTACATTTCTCGTTCTTTCCATAGATAATTTCTTTTAAATTTAACTTTATATTGTATTACTTACCTGATACTTCAATTTCTGTGTACCTTATCCTTCTTTTAATCATTTTGCCTGTTTTCACCGTTATTATTAATTTTGACAATTTTCATTAAAAATTTCTTTGGCTTTTTCTTTCCGTAAATTTGAAAATGCATGCATGCATTTTCATTACAACTACCGAAAAAAATAGTCAAGATCTTAAACTGTCAAGACGTTCTTTCCAAACCTTTAGACTAATTTTTTTTTAAAAGTAACTTCTTGTTTATTAATACACCTTAAAAATTTATAATACAGAATATCAATTCTTTTTCTTTTCCTCTCAATAAATCTTATTAATTTATTATTTCATTCCATTAATATTTATTGTCCACATTGAAAATGCATGCGTTTTGGCGGGAAACAGTGGAAATGCATTATTTTTATTGAAAGGAATGAAGAGGAAAAAGTATAATAATTAATTCTCTTAAAATAGATGTTCATTTTTGTTTGTATATATTTCTTATTTGGTTGATAGAGATGGGAAATAGATAAAGAAAACTTGAGTTAGGGGAAGTAAGATGAAAAGAATTAAATAATACAAGTTATATCTACAAAAGGTATTGGTGGTTTATTTAGTTGTTAATTACAATGGCTTCAGGAGTATTTGGGAGGGAGTCCATACAGTTGGTAGAAAGAAGGAAGTCATTGTCTGAATCGCTACTTCTTTTGGAGTTATCCTTGGATTCTTTCTCAAACTCAATAGTAGAGTTATTGTCTTGGTTTTTACGACTCAAAGCATTACTCTTAGTGTTCTTTTGATTCTGTGGGTTTGACTTGCTTTTCTTCTTTGCAGGCTGTAAATTAGTCTTATTCTTTTGGTTCTTCTGATTATTACTACTCGGATTGCTATATAAGTAGTCGTCATCGTCATTGTATTTATCATCATCGTTGAAGTCACAATTCTCATCTTCGTCTTCGTCCTCGTTCTTCTCATCCTCGTCATCTTCGTCCTTCTCGTTCTCATCCTCCTCTTCCTCTTCCTCGTCCTCATCCTCATCCTCATCCTCCTCCACCTCATCCTCCCATCTCTGACTACGGAGTTTCCGTCCTTTGGAAGCACTATCTCGTCTTAAAGCTCTTTTGGTCACGCTGGAGCAGTTGTCAAAGTCCTCGTCCTCCTCATCATCGCTGAAGGAAATGATCTTCCTCCTCTTTGATAAGCTCTTATCGGAAAAAGATCCGTTCAAGTTTGGGGGAGGTGAGTTTGAGGAATTAGAGGAAAAGTATGCTGATGATTTTCGCCTCTCTTGCCTATCTTGTCTCTTAAAAGTTGAAATATTTCTCAAAGAGCTTCTTTTCCCTCTCAGCGAGGATATTGAAGAAAGTGAGTTATTGCCTTTCCCAACAGACTCTGAACTGCTTTGGTTAGACAAAGCTGGAAGAGATCTCCTTCTCTTGTTTGTCTCCTTTAACAGCTCTTTTGAAATATCTGTAATTTCTCCAGCTTCATACTTTTCCATTACTTTAAGAAATGCTCTCTCACTTAGTCCCTCCACACAAAGATAATCCTTGTTTGATTTCCACCTTGATTTTCTCTCAGATCTGTCCAGATCACGAATTTCATTCAAATTGTTGTCTTCGATACCCAACTCAGCATTCACTTCATTTGGTGGTCTTACAATCCAATCTGGAACTTCTTGCATCTTTATCATTCTTCCAGATTTCTCCAAACATTCAAGATAAACCTTACTATCCTCCAAAGTCAGAACTTCTTGAGATTTTGAAATCTCATTTTTTGTCTCTTCCAGAATCATCTCCTCTTGGGATTCCTGTTCGTCAACTTGAATACTTTTCTGCCTTCTTCCTGGCTTCTTTGGTCTCAAAGGAGACTTTGAGATATTCTGTCCATATTTTAATAAATTTGAGTCAATATCTTCTTTACTGGAAGACAATTTATTATCTTCACTATCCTTATCTCTTTCTTTGACACTCTTATTTTTGGATGCTGACTTTTTTGAGATATTCTTACTCCAGTCCTGAATCTTTTGATAAATATACCTACCAAAGGTTTTCTTGTCCATCTCTTCAAAAGCTTTAAGCTCCTCATCATTTCTAGCCAGGAACTGGTTGATCTCAGACGGTGTTGTTACTCTGGAATCGCTTTTATACTCCTCTTTGCCAAATAATTCCTTAAGCCTATCCTCCCTCTCATCCTCCTCAACTTGAGTTGAGTTAAACATTCCTGCCTGGATGATTTTATGATCAATCTCTAGCTTCTTCTGAGCACGCTTTAAAACCAATTCCTCCACTCCTGAAATTGAAACAAAACGTAAAACTCGAACTTCATTCTTTTGACCCATTCTGTGAGCTCTACTTTGAGCCTGGAGATCTTGGTGAGGATTCCAATCAGAATCAAAAATTATCACAGTATCAGCAGCTTGGAGATTTAAACCCAATCCTCCAGCTCTTGTTGATAAAACAAAAACAAACTTTTCAGAATCTGGAGAGTTAAATTCATCCATCTTCTCCTTTCTCTCTTGAATTGTCATTGTTCCATCCAATCTATGATGTTCGATACCTCTATAATCTAAAAAGTCACCTAAAATATCCATCAATTGTGTCATTTGACAAAAAATGAGTACTTTATGACGAAAACGAATCAATTTTGGAAGCATTCTATCCAAAACTTCAAATTTACAGCTCACTCTAAAGATATCATCATCCTCTATTAGGTACTCCTCTACAAATAGATATGGATGGTTAACTATCTTTCTAAGCTGCATTATTGTATTGCTCACTGATCTATACTGAATCTTTCCACTTGAAAGATCCATTGAATGCACTGCTTTTTGTTTGATCTGATCATAAACAATCTTCTGCCATGGAGTAAGCTCCATTCTCACAATGTATTCCTTCTTTTCTGGAAGATCTTGTAATACATCCGATTTTACTCTTCTTAATAGAAAAGGCCTTAGAATTGAATGCAATCTACTAATTACAAACAATCTCTCTTCTTCTGAAAGTTCTAAACTAGCTTCATTTGATGGAAGATCATTAAATGGTTTACTAAACCAGACCTGAAAATCTTCAACAGAATGAAAAACTTGTGGTAATAAGAAATTTAGTAGAGACCATAATTCTGTAATACTATTCTGAAGTGGGGTACCGGTAAGTAATAATCTATTTTCTGATCTAAAATCTGCTAATACTACGTGAAATTTGCTCTTGGAATTTTTAAGACGGTGACCTTCATCTACTATAATATGTTTCCATTGCATTGATTGTAAAGGTCCACTTTCTCTGATTATAAAGTCAAAAGTAGTCAAACATACATTAAATTTGGTCTGTCTCATTTCATAGATGAGTGATCTTCTTTCGTATCTACTTCCTTTAAAACAGAGTATTTTCAATTCTGGACTCCAGATCTCAAACTCTTTTTGCCAATTTGGTAAAGTTGATAATGGTACAACAACTAGATGTGGACCTTGGTTATCTTTGTGTTCGTAGAGATAAGTCAACAATGCAATAGTTTGAACAGTCTTTCCAAGTCCCATTTCATCAGCCAGAATCCCATGTAGTTTGTTGTTATAAAGACTTAACATCCACTCAACTCCTATGACTTGATATGGCAAAAGACTTCCTCCTTTAAGAAGTTTCATTGGTTTATCAGAAATACTTTCAGAAACTGAGTGAGCCATGGTATAGTATGATGCCACGCTTGTAGTTTTTGGGATATTTACAAATTCTGAAGATTCACCAACATTGACCTCAGAGACTTTCATCAGATCATTTAACTCTCTCTGATCTCCCTCCGAATTTGAGGTCTGGCCAAATCCGTCTTCTGAGTTTACCATCTTTTGATCTTGTACTCTAAGTCCAATATCCAATAGGAATCTATCGGTTTGGTTAATGAGCTCTTGTAGTCTCCTATTTTTAGTTTCTTTCACAAGTTCTAAATATGCCTCCAAATCATTTTCTCTTAAAAGACGTAGTCTCTCTCTTTCCTTCCTTTCAAGATTAATTTGTTTCTGGGATTGAATTGAAACAACTTGCTTAGTAGCACTGACAGCTAGACGTCCTAACTGGGCCTTTTTCCTCCTTTTTTCCCTGATCATCCTTTCCCTCTCAGCTGAAACTCCATCTATGATCATTTGGAACCTGTATTGATGAATTATTGGGGACTTGGATGACCAAAAATCAGCAAACCTACGGCTAATTCTCTCAAGCATAGAATACCGTTGAGCCTTGGAATTCGTTACCCTGGATGGAACAAATATACCACTCGAGGAAATCCCCTCCAATATTGACTCCTGCAGAGCATTAAGTTTCTCTTCCTCCAGAGATTTTTCTTGGTAATTTTCCGGAACAGAAGTTTGGCTTGTATTAGGGTCAGTATTAGGAACTGAATGTTGAATATGAGAGTCTTCCAAGTTCTGGGTTTGTATTTGAACGGAAAGAGCATTTGATTCAGGACTGTCATGTTGTTCTTTACTATTGAATACACTTTTTTCATTTTCAGATATCTGATAATACATTCCTCGTTCCTTGACCATGTTTCTGACTCTGTTTTGAATCTTTGAAAGTCTAATAAGCTTTTCATGAAGTGAAGCTCTATAGGATACATCAGCTGGAAAAGCAAGATACCTTCTTAACTTAGCTTCCGTATCAATATCTTTAAGACCTTTTAAGAATTGTTTTTCTTGCTGAGTATATTTGTTCCATCTTCCTAACAAATTGGACTCAATTTCGAATGATCCAGCAAATCCTAAGGGATTAATACGAATTGAATTAAGTTCAGAAAAAACTCTGGTAAGCTCTCCAGTAGCTAAGGGAAGATCTTTTCTGGTTCTATCTTCCATTAAACTTCCTGTTTTTTCAATTTTATCTCTAAATATTTTCTTTGAATGATCAAAGTAATCCCTTAATACGAGAAACATTCGGGTTTCAGAGTCAAAACCCTTCTCCACTTCTTTTTCTCCACATTTAAATAAATCAAATCCTCGTCTAATAATAAGATCGTCCATCATCCCAAATAGTTCTCCAAGTAACTTTTCTCCAGGAATCAAACCTCTGCATAACATTCTGAAACATTGTATCAATATCTTAAATCTAAGCTTTAATACACGAATTTCTGGAATTTCAACTCTATTTACGAGTTTAATCTCATGTTTTTTTAACTCTTGAAACTTTAAAGAGGTTTCCAAACATCTTCCAAAGATTTCTGTAGAATTAGTAGATGCCTCGACAATAACTTTTTCTAAAAGAGGATCAGTTTCAAATTCATCAACTTCCATAGCTAAATATCCCTCCTCATTTTCGTATCCTGAGACTTTATTTTTTGAATCCTTAATGTCTTCCATATCTGCCTACCTGATGGCAAAATCCTACCCCACTTGCCTATTTAATGCAAGAGACTTGTTCAAAGAAAAGGTATTTATCTGTATCTATTCTGGCAAATTCTTCCTCAATTTCACACTTTTTTGAAACACTTGTTTACTTTTCAAATACTTCCTTTTCAGAAAAAAGAAGGGGTAGAAAAAAAAAGAAATATCAGAAACCTAATTTCACAATAAAACTATAACCCTGACTTTTAGATATTTGAGCTATGCTTGTACCTGACTAAACATACATACATACACAAATATTTCCATTTGTATACATATATACTTATGTTTTCCCTTCTCCTTGTTATATTGTCTGTATTTAATTTTCTTGTATATATTTTCTTTACTTATTAACTATATTGGCGCCAACTTTAATTATTATTTTGATTTAAATCATAAGATTTCATAAGATTTATCTTATTGAAAAGAACAAAAGCAGACGAAAAAAAATCAAAGCAGAGATTAAAGTAGAAGATAAGTATTAAAAATTAAAAACACGAAGATTTTAATTATTCTTGGGAAACAGTGGATTTATTGACATAATTTCTGGAAATTAATAAATTTAAACATTTATATTTGCATGTTTTGCGCGCCAAAAATACCTAGTGGTTTGGTAATAGTTAAAAATGACTATTTAATGAGTATACAAGAGAAAAAAAAATGAAAAAAATACGTTGAACTAGAGAAATATTTGGATTGATTTAATTTTCAATGAGAATTGTGAGTACATAGGAAAAAAATTACTGAAAAGAAAGGCTTTACTAAAATTAAAGAAATATATTTATATGACGAAAAATTTTGTATACATGTAGAATACTGCACACACACAAAATGGTGAATATTTTTAAAAAAATATTAAAATAATGGAATTTCACGACATGTACGCTAAATTACCAAAAAATTGGAAAAAAGTTTCAAACAAATTTAATAAGTTATAAAGTTAGAGTGGAAAAGAGTCAGACAAAAAAACTAAGTCAAAGTTAGAAAATATATAAAGGAAACCAGTTAAGTATTAAACTTGTATTTATTTGCATGCATGTATGTATTGTATATGCTGTATAATATATAATAATATTTAATTAAGAAGATACAAAAATAAATTAAGTTTAAAACTGGTGGATAGTTTTTCTAGTTGAATAAATGTATTTACACAAGAAAGAAAGCAATGCCGATAAGATTAGAATAAACTTTAAAGATGAGTTTGGAGTGGTGGCAACAAATATATTCAAAAGAGCTTTTGTTAGTATTTTGAAAAAGCATGATAAATTTCATAATGGAATCGTGACAGCAGAAAAGTTTTGTAATTCGATTAAAGAAACAGACGAATGTTTGAGACAAGAAGATAATATTTGGGGTGTTATAGTAGATTCTGAAGATAAATGTAATGTATCATCTCCTATTATAACTTCAATAATGAGTTTGGTTCAAATTACGGAGGATAAGTACGTTAATTGTAAGCCTTTATATTTAGATGTTGAAAGAATAGTATCAACAGTATTGGTGAAGAATCCATATAACGAGAGTACTATTATGGTGAGCCAGATACAAAGAACGTCTTTAGAAAAGGATCATGTAAAGTACTCAGTAAGATGTCCAAAAATGTTCTTGGAAGATTTGTATCCTCCAGCCTTAGAATCAGCAAATAAATATAGTAATAAAAATAGACAAATTAGTATTTTTGAAATAAATAGGAAGGACTTTTCAGAAGAGAAAGATACAGAAGAACAAGAAGAGAACCTTCCTCAACTAAGAGCTCTTCCTCGTGATAAATTGGATGATTTCAGAAAGTTATATGCAATGTGGAATAGATGTATGTTATCTGATGAAGATTTTATTATACATATGAAGAAAGATATTGGAATAGAACAGATTCCAAGAGAATTTCTGTTACAAGTTGCAAACAAAGGTCCAAGTAGAACATTATCTTTTAGGGATGCAATCTGCTCTTTATTTATTAATGATGTTGACTCTTTAAGAAAGTATAGGCCTGACTTTTTAATTCCTCAACCAAGTAGAATTCCAATTGAGAGCATTTATAACCCAGTAACACACGAAAATACTACTGATAAAAACACTCAAAGAATTCTTGAATCTTGTAAAAAAGGTTATGGAAAGATATTAAACTCAATTGATTCACTTAATGATGAAATGCTTAATGACTTTAAATCATTTGGGAGAAAACATAAACCAAACTCTAGCGAATCTGCTATCCTTAAAAGTTCTATGGAAATTAATAATCAAATTAAAAATAGCAATGAGTTCCAAGTTTCTTCAAATCATTCAGAAAAACCCAAATTTGATTTTGTTATTAACGATATAGACTCTGACGAAGAACGTGCAAAAGTAAGAGGAAAACAGCTTTTCAACTACCACAGAATGACTGTAACCATGCCTAGTACCCTTCAAATTCAGCTTAAAAGATGTGCTGCCGGTGAAACTTCTGGTAATGCCATTAGACAATACCTCAAATACTACGGTATACCCATTTCAGTTCCTATGGATACTCTTCTAAGAAGAAGCGATGAAGATGGATCTGTCTCCTTTACCTCACTCATGAAAGAAGTCTATCATTCTATTAGAAACATGCAATCTTCTTTATAGTCAATTTATTATTTTTACATACATGCAAATTACATGTTTAATAATACACATGGCGCCGGCGCCACAATAGCTTTATTTTTATTCAACTGATTAATCGACTTTTAGGCTTATTTGAATAATTAGTGATTACTAACAAGTATAGGGTTTATAAGGGATTTTTTTTGATTGACTATTTGTGAGTTTGTTTCACAGAATGGTGGACCAACAGGATGTGGAGATGTTCCAAAGTGATCATCAAAGCGTGCCGAATACTATGGATGAGGAAGCCTTGAAGAAAGTGAAAAACATACCAGAAAGGTCAAAAATAGATGAGTATTGTGGATGTGTGCTTGAAAAAGGTCTAGATAATTTAGTTGCTTATGACATTATTGATCAAAGTGAAGTTTCTGAGTTTCGATCACAAGTAAACAAGATGAAGATGTGGCCAAGCTATGATCATATTTTTAAAGCTGCTAGAAGAGATAATAAATGGTATCTGAGATCTCAGCCTTTAAGAGGCATAAATAAAATTTTATTTGAAGAGCAGAAGCTAATTAACATTTCAAAGGTAAGAAATCTTGTGATTATTTGTTTATCTCAATGATTATTTGACCTATATTCTTTTTTTTTTCCTTTGTAATTTAAATTGTTCAACTAGGCAACATATAAAGGTTTGGTAATTACCCCAATTCCAGAAGGAGTCATTGAAGCTGCTGTTCAAACTATAATAAATAGCAATGATGTTCTTCCTGAGATATCTGATTTTGTAAGTTCAATCCTAACTAGTTAATTGGTTCAAAACTTATCTTCATTTTCAGACTGTCAAATGCAAGGAGCCAAAACAAATAAAAACAACATTGAATTAAAGGATTTTTCTGTTCTTATTCTATATTTAATAGATTATATATACATTAATAGTTAAAATATGATAAAACGTATAAATGTCTTTCATTTATCTCAAAGTAGTAGTATTCTCTCATCTAATTTTTATCACAAACTCTTTGCAATGAGAAAAGTAACTTTAATGAGTAATGTGTTAAAACAAATAAAAATGTAGGAATATTAAATATAAATAAAAAAAAATAAACAAAGTACAAACAAAATTTAGGACCACTAAGCTGCCCACAAGGGTTGAAATGTATTTCAAATGCAAATTTGAATAACTTCGAAGTTCCCTTTACCAAAGGAACTAACTATAATCGGGGTTCTTGTACAAATTGAACAAAGTAATCAGCTTAGCTAGCCAAAGATGCAAACATTGGGGAACTGTGAGCGAAGTTAATGCGCTTGGCAAAAGTGTGAGTACCCGGTACCAATAAAGAAACAAAGTAAGAACTATTCTCAAACTTGAGTATTTGAGGGATAGAACTGATATTGAGAGCTAAATCTCTGAGACCTTTGTAGTTGGATATGACACATCCTGAAGACACATTCTCAATAAAGAGAATCAGATTGTATGCAATTAAATCACTGTATGAAACTTTGTTTCCAATCAAGTATTTATACTCTGTGGAGGTAAATGAGTCATTCAAAACTTTCAAAGTTTGGTAAATTCTCTCATTAGTAAGGAGCTTTGAACAAGATAGAGTCTTTGAAGAATATAGAGTCTTGGTAGTTTTCTTAATATAATTCTTGACTATAGAAGAGAGCTGAATTGATATAGTATGCAATAACAAATTCTTTGAAAACAATTCTTTGTTATAGGAAAGAATGATATAACTTAATACAGCTTCATCAGTACTGATATATTTAACATCCTTTGCAGAATCGGTAATCATTGGAATTGTTGGTGGAAGGAATCCAGACTTAGAAATTTCTTGGAAGAGCTTCTTTTGAGATTCTGAATCCTTCTTAAATCTAGTCTCAGTGAATGCAAGACCAGAGTATACAAGAACTGTTCTAATCAAATGGTTGCTATCTAGTTCCTTAGTTGTATAAAATGTAATTGGAACAATGCCTGGCTTGGCCTTTACTGACTCTACTGTAGCAGAAAAGAGTGCAAGAATGGCAAAAACTGGGGCTAATAAACTTGTGAACTTCATATTCAATTGATTTGAAAATCAAAATTTCTTAAGTTAAATAAATAAACAAAATAGATTTTGAGTTATGCAGTTATAATTCCTTTTCAAGTTACTTTTCGAGAGAAATGTGATTTTTCCCGCCTTTCTACTAATTGTTGCTGGTGATTTTTTTTAATACGTATATTTTGTATAAAAATAACTTTGGTTAATTAGAGTACCTAAATAAACAAATAGATAATAATCTGGAGTGTATCATAATTAATTTCTACTATATAATTGAAATGATGATTTACTTTCTAGTAACTTAAAATTTTACAATAATATATAATTACCTATAATATTAAATAGAATGGCGGTAAATGTTTGAAAATTTAGCATGTGTCATATCTTTATTTGAAGAAATAAATTAAATAAACAATATTGAGATATTTCTTCGGAAGAGACTTTCATTATTAGTATATTGTTAGTTTTTTTAAAAGTATCCTTCTTCACCACTATCGCTTTGTTCGCTACTATCATCTTGTGTTTCTGAATTACTGTCATCACCAAGATCTTCAGTTTCTTGGGAATTATCTGTATTATTTTCAGTGTCATAATATTCATCTGTACTAGAACGATCACTTCCAGATCTGCTGCTTTCGTATCTTGATAATTCATCTTCTGCTTCTGAGAGCTCACTCCCAAGTGAACTCTCAACATCTTGATCTTTAACTGATTGGTCTTTATAGGAAGATTCACTTTGACTAGTGTCTTGATCGTTATGATTAAAGTCTATATCTTCACCATTATCTGAATCATTTGTTTCAAGTGCAGATTCAGATTTATACCTTTTTTTAACTTTATTCTTTACGACATTTGTTGCATCTTTAATGTTTAAAGAGTCAAAGTCCATGAATTCTGATTCAGATACCATATCAGAAGAACTTTCAGAAGAATCAAATATATCCAATTTTTTATCAACAATTTCATTTTCGATTACAGAATATGTACTTTTAGTGCTAGGTTCTGATCCCTCTTTATATAATTCATCAATTGCACCAATTTGATTTTCAGGTGTAATGGCAGAGTAATCTATTTTTATGTCCTTCGGTTGTGGTTCTAGCTCTGGCAATGGCATTTTAACATAATTCATGTGCATGGGAAGAACTTTTGGAACCAAGAGCAAAAGTGAATCATGTTTTAAAATAAACTTTTCTGTTTCTTCAATTAGTGGAATTTCATCATCGTCGAGATAATTGCTGTATGAACTATATGGTAGAATATACTTTGCAGTTTCTGAAGATTCATCAGATTGTGAGTTTTGAGGTTGGTCAGCTATAAGAGCTAATTTAAAGTTTTCTCCTAAATTAAAGCTATTACTCAAAAAGCTATCCGCTTCATTTTCGAATTTTGAGGAATAGAAATCATTGAGTCTTAATCCAGAATTGGGTTCTGCATTTGTTTCTTCAGTAAACTTCCGAAGCTCTTCAAGTTCTTCTTTTTTAAAAATTAAAGGGTCACTTACCATAGTAAGTTTTCTACATTGTTCTTGATAATCCTTTAATTTCCTTTCAAAAAAGAATTTAACTATTTTGTCTTTCATGGGTGCCTTACCATCCAAAATGTTACGTAGTGATCTTTTACATTTTTTTAAATTATAACGTATATTAAATGCTACTGTTTTACTTTCAAAAATCTCGTCAATCCATGTTATCATCTGTTTTTGTTGATCTTGCTTCAACCTTCGATGATCCTTGCAAATTTTTAAGACATTTTTTGAAAATTCAGTCATGTCCTCTTGCATATAGCCTACAATTCCCCATCCAAACAATATGTAAAGCATATAAAGAACAAATTTGAAAATTCTTCGATTGCAGAACATTTCTATTTTTTATTCGTCCTGAATCATACGATTGTTCTTTACTAGTCAAATAACCCAAGCTAAAATCTTCATTTCTTTATTTATTAAACACGTTATTTTACTTCTACAATTTAAACTTTCTTCTTGTAAAATTCTCTTCAATAAATAAATATATTGATAGATCAGTGCATGTGGCGGGAAAAACATGCAGAATACCCCACATTGCAATACTTTCTTACGTGTCATTGTCATGCAATAACTTATGCCGGGTTCACAAAAACAAAATAATAGAAGTCAAGTTTTAATGAGGAAAAATACTTTTTTGGTATTTAATTTCAACGAGTTGAATTTTTAAAAGCTAGAAATTAATACTTGAATATATTAAAATAAACGTTGGAGTTTCTATTAAAAAAAAAACAGTAATAGAAGTGATGATTGAATACAACACAGAATATTCTAAGCATAAGGTTCAAGTTATAAGAAGTATTATAAATTGAATATTTAACAGTTTTTAATTCATTACGCCGCAAAAGACCTTTATTAGTGTATTACACACGGCTTAACACACAAAAATGTGTATTTGAGAAGGATATGAGCAATTCTGAGAATTGAAACAACAAAGAAACAAAGTTAAAGAGACTTCAGTTTAGGAAATGGAGTCTGTTAGTAGAGACATTCTAGAACTTGAAGGTATATTGGAACTATATAATTGGGTTCAAAATTATGATCATTCTAAGGTACCTACAAAAAAAAGTATATTTCTTCAAATTAAAAGTAAACTTAATTTAAAAATAGTAAATAGAAGCAATCTTTCTACGCCAAAAGCTATTGGATTATCAAAAAATGGGGATTCTAAAGCTTGCTTTAAACAAGGAGAGAATTTAAGTGAAAAGAGATACTTTTCACATAGAACTCAAAACTACATTGGGGGGATGATAGGTTCCGGCATATACGGTTCAGGTATTGAAAGAAGATCAAGACCATCAACTCTTTGTTCAATCTATCCAATTTCAACGTTTTCTAGAATCCAGGAGACTCTTTTAGATGCAAGCTACAAAAATAGTAGGATTTGTGACTACAACAATACTTCTGATGAGGGGGAGAGTAGTGAAGAATACAGATCTTATATGAATGAAGAGGAATCAAAAGCTAACCACGATTATAATAATAGACACTCAAAAAATAAGGGAACAAGCTTGGAGAGAGGATCAGTAAAGTCAGTTGTGGAGAATAATTTTACAGAGAGTGAAACTGAATTTGAAGAAAACTACAATAATAAATACCGACACGAAATTGACACAAGGTCTTTGAATCATTTAATAATATATCTAAAGAATATTATCAGGTCACGAACTAGTAATCATTTTATAAATAATGGTGGAGATTATTTAAGAAACAGTAACTTTTGTTTTCTTACACTTTGGAAGAAGATTGAAGAGCTTACACAACAAAAAGCTAATGAGTTAAATGAAGAAATGATTGTTTGGCAACAACTTAGAGATGTTTTGCTATTAACAGGAATGTCACTAAAGTATCCAACATGGTCTGGGGAACAATTAACTAATATAATAACCAGAATCATTCCGAAAAAAATGTTGAATATGATCATTGAGAACAGTAGAAACAGTCTTCAAACCAATTCTAATGAGAACAAAATATGTAGTCAAGGATTATCTGAACTATATTATACTTTTATTGAAAGTTCAAAAACAGTTTTTAATTTAATTACTGTAAGCAAACTAATTCAAGAAAGCTTATCTAAGTACATAAATACAATTAAAACTTTGAAATACAATAAACTATCATCATCTATAATAAACAAAGAAGCTGTTGATATAGGATTTGAAAATAATCAATTATCTTCTGAAGAAGAGGATTTTTTGGAGGTAATCTCCACATATAGTACATGTGGAGAATATGGATTTGACGAAGATGATGGATACGCAAGTGTTATAGAAACAGAATTTAACGAATTGTCTACATGTAATAAAGTTGCAGGTCCGAATAGGAGGGAATCCAAATTAATTGACTCCCTTGGACTTTTTGTGAATTTGAGTGATGTAAGAAGGCCATTCATAGATGATTATACTTCTAGCAAAGCTAATAATGAAATTGTATTTTCAAACAGAACTAATATAGAAAACTCAAATACCACAATAATTACATCTACTACTACTACAGACACCACAGCTAACACCAAAAATGAAAAGAATAATGACAAATTAATTCATTCTGATACTGATATAAATGATGATGATGATGATAGCAAGGCTAGTTTTGAGTTTAATATTAACAATTCGGTACAACAAATAGGTGAGAATGTTATCAATTTGGGAATCTCAAGGAGAATTCTTCAAGATCTAGTTAGTGGAACAATAATCAGAAACGCATCTTCTTCCTCTTTAGTATATATTGAAAAGGAAACACTTATAAGCGTATGCAGAACTATTGACAATTGTATCTATCATTCTAATTCAATTTTGGAGCATTGCAATAAAAATAAAGTGGTTAAAAGCAAAAATTCATCAAGAAAAATTCTGTTGTGGTTTTTTATTTCAATAGTTATGTTATTTATCATTTTCGTTAGAGAATATAATAACTCAGCTATTGAGTTTATGGAAAGAACGGAGGTTACTTCTGATGATCAAAATGTCAAATCAGAAAAAATATCTATTAGGTCACTTAATTCAAAAGATGAGTTAGAGTTTCATGACAAGGATAATTCTTATCCAGAAAGCCATATGAATTTGATTAAAGCATCTGATTGTATTTTATCCAGGGATATAAATCAAAGTGGTGTGAATTCTGATATTTGTAATGTGATTGGAGATATTACTGTAATCCAAAAGTGTTTTACAAATATAGATATCAATAAAAGAAGCTAATATAATATAATTTAAGGCGCCACATGCGGCTTTGTTTAAAAAAATTACATGCAAGAGGGGAAAATGCCTATTTAATTATTGGGGCCCGCCAAAGTACCGAAAGTTATTGGAAAATAAAATAAAAAAAAAATGTAGTGGATAAATAATAATTAATAATCACGAAAATAAATATTAGGTAATCAAGTTAAAATATCTGAGAACTTAATGTGCATTTACGTATACATTTATAAATGAGTACAATATGATTCAAGTTATTTGCATAAGTATCGTTGATAGGAGTAATCAACCTTTATTGTTTAGAACACTGGAAAATGAATCACTAGATTCACTTCATTTTGCAGTTTATTCCGCCCTGGATATTATTGAGAGAAAGGCTAGTGGAGATGCAGTGGAAGGATCTTTGGATCCATATTTAGGCTATTTAGGGCCTGCGATTAGTTTAAGTTATGAATATGAAATTTATGGCTTCCTAAGCTTCTCACATGTGAAGATTATTGTAGTACTACAAGATCATCCTGAAAATGAAGGTGAACTCAGAAATTTCTTCCACAATGTATATAAAGCTTACGTGGATTCTATATGTAATCCTTTCTTGTTGAGAACAATAGAAACCCCTAAATTGATTGGAAAAATTGACAGCTTGATTTCTAATGCTCGGGAAGCTAATGTTCAGATAAACAAGAATCACTCATAAATGAAGCGATCATATTCTTATTAAAAATGACAAAATTTAAAATTCATTAAAAAATGCACAAAGTAGAAATTTACTTATTTTTTTCCTTCAAATGGTCATCTAGCTTTTATTGGATTTGTAAGTTTTAGCTTTCTAATTTATAATTATATAGATTACAATATTTTTTGTATATAAGTAAATCTCTCAATGCTTTTAATATTGCAGATTACTTGGAAGAAATGCTTGGCGCGCATGCAATCATAATTGTTACAATGCAAATGAAATAAATTATTCTTTATCTACGTTGGAGAGCGGTAAAAAGATGAAATAGTACAGAAAACATCTCCGCAAATACTTTGATAATAGAAGAAGAAAAGATGAGATTTAAGTTGATTAATATGCATATAATTAAGTATTTCTGGTTTAATTGCGGTATTTACTAGTTAACTTTTTTAATACAAGTAACATTAACTCAATTTCGAGTCCCCACAAATTTGGCGCCACAAACAATCAAATATTAATGTATTTATTTATATAATATAAATGTTTTAATAAAGGTAAAAGGTAACATTAAAAATAAAAAAGGAGAAGTAAAGGCAGGAAATTAGCACAATTGATTTCACCTTTCTATCCCTAAATATAGTATTAGATAGGGAAGATAGTGCTGGAGTTTCTAAGTAAGGAAAAGGCAAATATGGAGATTTTAAACGAGGTTGATATGAGTGTAGTAACAACTACTGCATCAAATTCTGAGTATGTCGATTATTCAGCTTCAAATAATGCAAAGACATCTGGAGGTGAAGATAACGATTTGGGGAATTATTTGGAGTCAAACAAAGAAAATTTAATATTAGACGAAGCAAATATTAATAATTCTGATCATTTACTCTATGAAAATGATTTTCTGAGTGATAATAATAAAGAGAGCTTTTCTGAGTATAATGGAAGTGATACGGAAATGGATGGTTGTGAAGAGTTGGTCATGATGGTTCCAGATCTGGATTCTACACTTAAGTTTAAACATGATACTGAGAGATTCTTTATGACATTATCAATTGCAGAGGCTGAATTGGATCTCGCAAAATCAGCCTCTAGAACATCAAAACTTGCTATGGGAGATGATTTTGATAATACTAGTCGAGGTGGAACAAATTGTTTAAAAGAAATTAGAAACTATGTAGAAGAGTTGTTGGATACTGTCAATGACGTTAGGGACTCTAATTTTGGAATTCAACGTATTGTAGAAGAGTGTAATGAAATTCTACAACAAAGTGTTTCGCAAAGTAATCTTTCCCAGATTGATACTATTGATATGAACACGATCACCGATCAGAATTTAATTTCTATTGAAAGACTAAAGCTTCTATGTGAAGCAATTTCTGAAGAGAATTCAAGGCTTAAAAAGGAAATTGATACTTTAAATGACGAAAAGGAGTTTTTAACTAACAATGTAGACCATGAAGAAAAATCTAACTCACAAGACGAGAACGGGTCTTATAATTACTTTAGGAGTAATCCTCTCATGAGACTTTTCTTCTTCATTTTTGTTTTAGCTATATTTAGTCCTGCAAATATTTCAAATAGTTTGCAGAAAGGACGGATACTCGAGCAACAACCCATTCCCTCTGAAATTGCTCCAGAATTACTCGAGAGAGACTACACATTTTCAAAAAGCAGTGCTTTGCAATTACTTGAGAAGTCTCTTAAAGGGCTCAAGTTTGAAGATATTTCCTCACAAAACCGTCCAGATACTATTTCTATATGCTCCATTCTTTCTGAGCTGGATGTCTTAGAAAAATGTTTTACCAGAATCAGACTTTCTTAGACCATACAACGCAATTGTATATATATATTTACACACACACACACACACATATATACACACAACATATATTATAATATTTATTATATCTATAATAGGTTAGATATTATTATGTTTAGAAAAGAGTGATTATTATATCTCTACCTTCCCACTAAATATATATTATAATTTATATCTCCTTTTCTTTTTTTCCTCCTTAAATGAAGGACAACGTATATAATATGAAACTGAAAAAAAACCCACCAATATTGTAAAAGACGCGTATTTATAAATTAGCTTGATTAGCCGATTATACGCGCCAAAATATTTAATTACATGCACATAAAATTGCAAATTTATATTCTCATTAATTTTTTTTTTCATGCAGTCAATTTACCGGTATATGAATGTTTCTTCATATTGAAATAATTAAAAATAATTTATTTCCCGCCCATCTCAATGAAAAGTTTAAATAGGCGGGATATTTTTATTTAATAATAATAATAATAATGGTAAAGCTCGAAGTTTATCATTAAAACCAAATATTAATAATGAAATATTTAAACAGGGAGATCTATATTGACAGTAAAAATAATAAAATTTCTTTATCAAACTATTACAAATTAATGTTATTTATAGGTTAGAATGATATATAAAATTAAAAAATAATAAAAATAAGAGGGAACGGAATAATAATTTAAATTAAGAATTATTAGTTGAATTTAATATTAAAATTATCTTATTGATTTAACGTAAGAAATTACTAATTTTGTTGTCACAAAAAAAAAAAAAAAATAAAATAAATTACTGTTATTTTAAAGAACTAATAAGTATTAAAGAAATTAGAAATCAATCAATAAATATATATAAAGAAGATAGTATTAAAGAAAGAAAATGGCCAATAAATTTCTTATTTTAAATATTATTTTATTATTAACTGGGGTATTATCACAAGATTCATTAAGGTAGTGTTTATATAAATATAATAAGCCATTTATATATCATTTGATTTCATAAATGGTTTGAAGTTGATTTTTTCTTTTTTAACTGAGATTTATCTTTTAAATTATTATTTCTTTGAATTAAAATTAAATAAATTATAGATCATTAAATGAATCCTTACAATTACTTGATGAAGCTATTAACACAAATGATACATTTTTTGATTCAAATAATGATACATCATTACATCAAAGTAAGTTTTCTATAGTTTAATATTAATTAGTTAATCACAAATAATAAATCAAAGATTTCACTTTAGATAAAGTAAAGATCAAGAATAAAATGAATAGTGAAAATGAAAGTAGAAACAAAACCAATATTAAAACCAAAATTGAAGATGAGTCTGATAACTCCTTAAACAATTTGGAGTATAATTCCGAAAATAATAACACTAATATTGTAATACCTTTCCAAAATAACATATTGAAATTTATTGATCATCTTAGCATTAATATCGGAAAGATCAGTTTTGAAGGACTAAAGAACGTTATTAAAGGGAAATATGTTATTAATCCACTTATTAGTACAGAAAAAGAAACGAATTTAATAGATCAAAATACCATGGGTGATGGTTATGAAGGAGATTCATCAACATCATCTTCCTCCTCCTCAAATGGTAGTACTGAACCACAACCCGTACCATTATCCAAATATCCTGAAGTTACTGTTTTTCCAACAGAAGTTTTCATTCCAGAAAGTACTGGATCTTCTGAACCTGTTCAGGAAAGAGGAGCTTTAAGTAATATGCCAATGCCAATGCCAATGCCAATGCCAATGCCAATGCCAATGCAACTTCCACCACAACCACCAGCATCTAATCCTGAAGGAATTTCCTTGGTTTCAACGATCAATATCAATGAACAAAACAATTATGGTGAACACATTCCTGAGAATGAAGCAGCTTCTGAACAAGGTTTTAGCGGTAGGAACGATGCATATGGACAAAATCAGAAATACCACCACCATCCCCATCCTCCTTATAATCATCATCATCATAAACATCCTCATCATCACCACCCACATCATCCACCAGTTAATGGTGACAATTCTAGTTCATCTTCAACTTCAACTTCAACTTCTTCAACTTCTACTTCCACCTCCACTTCGACTTCAACATCAACTACATCTACCTCCACTGCTTCAACAATCGAAGAAATGAATGCATCAAAATCAACTAGTGGCCAGAAGAGAAATTTAAGAAGATTAAAACATGTAGCGGAACAAAATAATAAAGCCGATAAAGCAGTTTTAGAAGATGAGGATGATGAAGAAGATGACTATTTAGATGAAATTGAACAAGAAAAAGAAGATTTCAATGACAATAAATTAGCAGACATTGAATCACAAATTGCAGTGCCTATAATAACTTTAATAGCCACTGAAGCTAAGTTCTGTGGAGAGGGAGTTGAATATTCGAAGAAATTGTCACTCAAATTTGAAAAAGTGATTGGAAAACTATTCAATTTACCTTCCAAAGAAGTATTCATTAATGAAATGGCTTCTGCCAATAAATCACTTGTAAATTGTAATGACGAAAATGCTATACAAAACGATAATTCTGGAGTTAAATTCACTTTCACGTAAGTTTACTTAATATGTTAATTATTAACATTACTGACATTAAATTTATAGAATTGGAACAAAAATGGATGGTTCATACATATTTAAAGTTTTGGAATCAGCAACTAACAATAAAAACTCTTTCCTTGTAAAAGAATTAGGAAAGGTAAGTTTTGTATTAAAAAAATTTTATAATTTTTACTAATTATATTTAAAATTTCAACAGATTGGCTTCATTCAAATCTCTAAAAATATCGTATAATCTGGTTTCATCATATATTGTCTAATATGATGACCTCTCACAAGAGATTTCCCGCCTAAACTAAATTTTAATAACAATGCAAATATTTTTTAATTATTTGATTGTGAAGAAATCGGTTTTTTTTTAAATGATTCTTATTCATATTAGGTTGAAAGTTATTTAACGTAAATTTGTGTCCAAGTAACTCAATTATTTTAGAAATAGTTTTTAAATAAAATACTGTGGGTTAATATCGGTCTGTTTACTTTTTTCATGAATTGAACTATGTTGTGTTATAATTACTACTCAATTAATTGCCATATACGAAATTTCTATTGTAACCATTACATGCATTGTAATACAAATAATTTATACAAGGTATTACAAAAGCCCGCCCCACACGTATGTAAGCATGCATGTATTTAATAACGCCAAAGTTGAAAAATATTTTAAAAAAACGAATGCATTAATGCATAAATACAGTCAAAATGCCCATTTGAACAATAGAATGAAACAGGAAATAGGACGTTCAAAATATTGTTGAAATATTTAACTATAGATCCTTAATGATTATCAGTTAATTTTGTTATAAAAGGGAATAATAAGAAGAGAAAGAGAGAAAATAAAAATAAAACAAAATAATTGTATGACCCAATCAATTAAACAATAAAAAATACTAAAATAACATAATTAAAGCAATTATATTTTATCTAAATATCCATAATTTTTGTTGATTCTCTCAGGAATGTTGATTATTATTTTCATGGTTATGATGAGCATGAGAGTTAGTTGTTACAAAATGAGAATATTCAGCAAATGAAATAGTTCCAGAGCTATCAGTATCGATTTCCCAGAAAAATTGATGTAGTTCCTGTAAAGTTACAGAAGTTCTTATAATTCGGATTTCTTGGGCATCTATATATCCATCATGGTTTATGTCGAATTCTGAAAACTCTTTTTCTGTTTGAGATAATTCCGACCTCACTCCAACAATTATTTGACTTATTACCAAAAATGTTGCAAGAAATAAATATACTAGAAGTCCTCTTGCCATTTTACTTGAACTTTTTTATAATCAAACAACGTCTTGAATGCTTTTACTCTAATTTCATGCGAAACCAAAATCTTGACATATAAACACGTACATACATGCATATATATATATGTATATAGCGAAATATTTTTTAAAATATATTTGTATACATATATTTTCTTAAATATTTTTCAAATATCCTCTTTTATGCTCCCACAACTTTACCCCTTATTCTACTTTTACCAATAAAGCGCCAACATGTCAGCAACATTCCCGCCTATATTAATTATTACAAGTGTTATTAGCCAGTTTATATATAATTGATTTAAATAACATTTGATTTCTTCCAGAATTTCCCATTTGTTTTTCAAAGTTTTCAATAATCCTCAACACTTTACTCCAATCAATATCTTCAACAGAAGACTGAAGGCTGCTACTTTCTCTAACCTTGTTAGACTCCATACAAACTTGACTAGTGTTTTTATCATGAGAGTGATTATCTGCTTCTCCTGGCATATTTGTCTCTGAAATTTTACTCTCAGATTTTCCCAGAAAGTTTGATTCATTTTCCTCACTAGTATTTAATTCGTTCAATTTCTCATTATCTTGAATATAGGGGCTTGCAGTTTTATCGTTGTTGAGTGATGACTTTTCAAATTGAAGTTCTTCTTCTACTGGTATTTTGTTCTCGATATTTAAATTAACTATATTCATTTGGTTTGCTGCATTAATTCCAAGTAAATATTCGGGAATGTCGTTTTCCTTTGATACAATGTTTTCTTCAGATTCTATTTCTTTCTTTGAATAAACTTCTTCTTGGAACATAACGTCTTTCTCCTTTCCTTCAATTAATCCAAATTTTTTTTCCCCATCTATTTCATCTTCTTCCTTATTCGTTTCTCTATTGAATTTTGGTAATGAAAAAATATCTTCATTGCTTTCAAATTTGTTATCAAAATCATCATTAAGTTCATTCAAATCGTTGCCAAAGTCCTGAAAGTCCATTCCTCCTACCCTAGAAAAAAAGTCACTCACTTTTTTCTTTTCTGATTTCCCAATACCAACTTCACCTTCTCTTTCATCTTCTCCTCTTCTTTCCATTCCAAAAATTACTTCTTCTGTTCTGTTTTCATCTTCAAAGAAATTCCCTTCTTTATTGTAGCTACTTTTAAATGCTAATTCATTCTTGCTTATTCTTTTCTCATCAACTATAAATATATCGTCTTCTTCATTCACTTGCTCAGCCTCATCGTCTCCACCCAGTAAATCATCAAAAATATTTGGCTTTTTCTTTACTTCCATTCTATTCATATTACTAATGATATCATCATCAAAATACTCCATTTTTGGAATCTTTTCTAAACCAATTAGTATTAAACTCCTCACCTCTCTATTTGACTTTTTCCAAATATTCTCTTATCACCCTGAAATCTCTTCTGTTTTGATTTCCCCTTACTATCCACTTCTAATTAAGATTTTTATTTTACATAAAATTTCTCTTATTGCATATAAATTAATAATTTTTGGATCTTAACAATTTTTAGCTACTAAAAAAAAGCCCGCCTAATGGTAACTTAAATTTGCATGTACTCTTGGCTATAGTAGCAATATAATAATAATTACATTAATGTTAATAATAGTAAAAATCGTTTAGTAATATACTACTAGTATTTAGGAAAACTGAATTCTTGGTAAAGTTTATGGAGTTTCACAATTTGTGAATGAACTACATTAAAACGGTTGTTTTTATTGCCATTTTTTAAATATATATATATTTTTTAAAAAAATCTGTCATGCATGCAAATTTGAATTAAAAAAAAATAGTTGCCAAATTCTAACAATACAAAAATTCGAGAATAGAAACGCTGTATATTTTAATTTGTGTTCTTTAAATATATATATTTCACAGATAAATATATATAATTTCATCTTGATTTTAAGCTGACCGAATTTTAATGCAATTTTCAAAGTAATAATGCATTATCACTGTATTTCAAATATCAAAGTTAAATCTAAAATGCAATTAATTGGCTAATTAATACTAAATAGTAATAATAATAGTATTATTAGTAAAGACAAAATTCAGTTTTTATTCAAGTAAATATGAGTAAAAGTTCTTCTAAAGAACTCAAAATACACTCCAAAGAAAAATCAAATAAGTTATTTCATGAGTTTAATTCCCATACAATTTCTACAAATGATTCCAGAGATAATGACGATTCTTTATTAGTAATTTCGTCTGTTAATACAATACCTATACCATTTAAAACATCAAAAAAACATTCAACTTCAAAGATAAATCATCAAAATGTCAATAATTCTTATAAATCAGTTATAGGAGAAGAAAAAGAAGAAGAAGAATATCCTTATAACAAATTTAAAAGTCAAGAGTTAGATCATCAAGAAATGAAAAAGAGTAATACAGAACAGAAAAAGAAGAAATGGCATCAAAAGTTTAAACTTTCTTTTTTACTTTTTAGTTATAACAAAAATATTGAAAAAAATAAAGTTAAGTCTTTTAGAGACAATTCAAATATTAATAAAATGGAACAAAACAAAAAGAAAATGAGTAACTATATTCGTCAGCCTAATTGGATTTATCCACTTAAAGAATTGACTACAACCAGGAAAAAAGAAAATTTAGAGTCAAATGACTCAAATTTAAATATTGGAGACAATCATGTCGTTTTTTCTATTCAGGATGGTTCTTCTTCATCACCTAAAGTTCTAAGTTCATCAATATCTTACATCCCTACTACCAAATCTGGCTCACATATAACAACTCCTACATTATTTACAAATATTTCTTGTACATCATCTTCTCCATCTTCATCTTCTTCCTCCTCTTCATCTTCTTCCTCATCTTCATCCCATTTATTTTCACCAAAGATATCTTTAATCTCGTCATACATTACCCAAGAGGATGAAATGTTAGAAACTGAGATTTACGACAAGGATAATTTAGGTAGAAATGGTTTTGGTTTAAGGAGTATTACTGGTGATAGGGAAAGTATTATATATGATGAAGATTATGAATCTTATTTAGAAAGTACAATTAGAGAACCATTTTTGGAACCACAAAGAAGAGAATATATTGGAAAGAAGACTCTAGTTTTGGATCTAGACGAAACTTTAATTCACAGTTCATTCCAGCCAATCAGAAATGCTTCTTTTACTATTAATATTGAGATTGATGGAGATTATTATGATGTATATG
Source organism: Cryptosporidium viatorum (assembly GCA_004337795.1). Lineage (NCBI taxonomy): Eukaryota > Apicomplexa > Conoidasida > Eucoccidiorida > Cryptosporidiidae > Cryptosporidium > Cryptosporidium viatorum. The sequence goes on from QZWW01000026.1 coordinate 93,412, forward strand.
TATTGAAAAGGCCAGGAGTTGATAAATTTTTGAATGTTGTTTCAACACTATTTGAAGTTGTAATTTTCACTGCTAGCTTATCAAAATATGCTAATCCACTATTGGATCAACTTGACCCAATGAATAAATGTCCCTATCGATTATTTAGAGAAAATTGTACTGTAGAAGGAAATTCTTATATCAAAGACTTATCTAAACTTGGAAGACCTCTTAAAGATATAATAATTATTGATAACTCGCCTATATCATATATTCTTCAACCTGAAAATGCCATCCCAATTTCATCATGGTAAGACTTTAATTTTCATTTTAACAAATTAACTTAAGCTTTCAAATCTTTAGGTTTAGTGATGAAAATGATACCCAGCTAATTGACCTTATTCCTCTTCTTGAAGTAAGTTGAATATCGATTCTAATAATAATACGAATACAAGTGTGAGAAAAAGATATAATTTTTGATTCATCAACACACTATTCAATAGATATAATACATATATTGTATTTATAATGTTTCGTATTATATTAGAATCATTATTTATTATATATACGAAATTCTTAATCACTCATTAAAGATGATTGCTCAAGGACATCCAACTTTATCTACTTCATTCGGAAGTATAAGTGACTACTATATATCTGATAATAGTAATAATAAAGAACAGACAGAACTTGTTGAATTTAGCAGCTCTTCTACAATTTATGTAGAATCCTCATTCTACCATCCAAAAGAGCTCTACTACTACTAACTTGAGCCAACAAAATTTACATTAAAATAATATAATTGATTTACAATGAGTTCTATTAGTTTCTCGCTATTTTATAAAGTTCTTTATTAAATTACTAACTGCTATTATTTTATAAGCTACATTCATATACTTATTTAGTTGTGTTTTGCAATATTTACAAGATTCTTTTGTTTTTTGTATTTCAATACTTTCGTCATCATTCAACTCTGTAGTATCCCTATTCCATTCTTTTACTAGTTGATTGAATATCTAAGAATTTAAGTATATTGAGAGTTAATCAAATATTAGTAAGTATTCAATGATTAGTAGCTTCTTTTTGAATTAATGTTCAGGTTGGCATTTATTATTTTACAAACAAGTTGTTTTTGGCGCCAATGACAAAAACAATATAGAATTGCATATATGCATGCAAACCTGAATTAATGAAAAAACTTACCCCAGAAAAATCTTCAGGATCTTTCGACTCTTTAATCACCTTTTTCATTCTAAGATAGCAATAAATACTAATTTCATCAGGAATTCCCTGTAAAACAGAAATTTATTAAGTTATTTTTGAATAAAAAAATGATTAATATGTGGTTTCCCGCCAAAATATCATTTACATGCATATAGAGCATAAAGGAAAACCAATAGAATAGTGGTGTGGGTGTTATAAATATAAACTTACGCTTGGGAATGCATTGGTAATAGAGAACTCGCTAGTAGCAGATTCGACAATAGCTTCAAACATGTCATCTTCTTCATTTCCAATATAATTGTTTTCTTCAACTCCATGAAAGTTGTTACTATTTGCACATTTTACAAATTCTGATGACAACTCAGAGCTATCTCTTTTGCGTTTCCCGCCAGTTCCTATTTTAGAGCCACCAAAAGAATTTTGTTGACCTCGAATTATTTGGCTTGTCAATTTTGAATAAAGAAAGTATAATTTCTCAATTATCAAGTCTGTATTGATTTGAGAAAGTGAACCATTGGGATTTTGTTGTTCTGAGTATTCTAGAAGTTTAAAGTCGATTTCATTGATTCTTTGTATAATTGCAAGAATATAATGAATGTAATTAAGTTTAGGAATTTCGTCTTGGCTTTTTGAGAATGTATCAATTATTTGATTGAAATCAACTTTTTGAAGGTTAAAATCTTCATTTGCAGAACCAAAGATAGATTCTTTATGTTTATTAATTTCATTAATAAGTTTCTCACAGTTTTCGAACGATTCGTCAGGCTCTTGCATTGGTATTTTAGAATTTTCAGGATTAATGTTAGAACTCTGTAGATAAGATATTCTAAGTGCATTCTCAACTAATGAAGAAATTATGTCATTCAATATGAAGCTAAAAAGTTGAAGAGAATTAGATGGTATTTGAGAAACTTTGGTTTCTTTTAATCCATTATTATATGCAGTGTTCCAAGTGATTGAGAGCCATTCCTGTAGAGTGTTTATAGAAGGTCTAAAATTCTTTTCTCTTAACATTGCAAACTCTTTATACATTTCTGCTGACATATTTTTGGTTCTTATATCTCTTAGTTTAAGTCTGTCCTCAAACCTTTTATCAATGTTAATCATCATATTTGAGGGAATATTATGATTATAGTCAACACTTTCATTTTCATCTAAATCATTTATTCCATCATCTTCTTTAATTGTTGAAGAAATACCTGTAATATCAGGATCAGTAGTTTGAATCATACCATTTTCAGTATTTGGATTCATTCCTACATGTCTATGTGCTGACTTATTAATTAGTGTATCATAATCAAATTTGCTCACTTCTTGTTTATAGTACTCACTAAAATGTTTCTTTATTGCATTGTTTGTTAGTTTATTTGAAATCTTTTTCTTGTTTGATTTGTTAATAAGAGAATTCCAAAGTAGTGATATCCAAATATTCAAATAAGATTGTATTAGCCTTACACTCTTTTCTTGACAATCTTTATTCTTTAAAAATGGCCTGATATCTCCTGCTATATACATTGTTCTAGATATTATAGAATTGATGGGAGAAAATGTAGATACCATTAATTCCTGAAATGTCTTATTTGAGTACAAGGACTGCGAGGATGAGTAAACTTTACATTGATTTCGCTTTTCTAACTCTGTAGCTGTTTCTATATCTGTTTCTATTTCTAAGGAAATGCATCTTGGATGAACAATTGGAGCTTCACTTGGGTTTTGACTCTTTATTGAACAAGAAGAAATTTGTGAATTCTCGTTAACTATTTCAGCTTTTAATTTTTTAGGAGTGCTTTCTTTTGGATCTTCACTGCTTGAATTGTTGTTTTGGATAGGATTTGCTTTTTTATTGGAAAGAATTGCAACCAGTTCTGACTTAATTCCAGTTGGAAGATTACTGATAATTTTTGGCCAAGAGCTTTTCGGACATTTCAATAATTCCTCATGAATTTGAGAGCTATTTAAGCCTTGAAACTTTGATAAATCTTCCATTTATTATTAAATGCTTTTATCTATCTAACTAAAACATTAAAATGAGAATAAATAAATATAAAAAAACATATTCAGTAATTAAACTACTATCCAATTATTTTCAAAAAAAAGGAAAATAAATAGTATCAAATAAACGATATATATTCTTTCTGCTTTTTCTCACTATTTTCCTTCTCTTTTTTTTAATATTGATCAATCTTTGTTGTATATTAATTAGGATTTATATTAGTAAATTGTATTATTCTGGTCAGATATTACTTTAACTCAATACAATCAATATGAAGTAGTTTCTCCAATCTTTTCAGTAATGATTAACGTATAATTTTAACTAATGGATATATAATTATCAAATAATTAATGTTAAAGCTTAAAACTTATAATAAATTTTTAAAAAATTTAAATATATATATTTTTTCTATACCGGTGTTTTTGTACGCCACGTAATTCAATTTTTTTTTGTTTAAAATAAAAATAATTATTCACACGTGTACAAATAATATACAGATATTTATTTAGAAAAAAAAACCCAAATATTTGTATAGTTAGAAATGAAGCTTTTATGCTTGGAGAAATAGATATATAATGTAACATTATAAATGTATGGTATTAACATATTTCAAGTAAAAAAAGTCCTACCAGTATGTGGAGTTATAGCGAGGAAAAATACAAGAGCACTTTCAAAATTTGCACTTCCAGTGATAAGCGGAAATTTGAGCAGAAGATGGTTTCATTTTAATCAAAATAGAGAAATAATATCTCGAAAAAGTCCAAATTCTTCTTTGCCATTGTTATTGTCAATAGATAAGGGTAAATTCTACAGTGATATAGATGGACATATGAAAAATAGATTAAGGGATTTTTTAAAGAACAAGTATTTGAGAATTATTAATAATAAGGATAGAAAAAATGTTCAATTAGGGATTTTTGCTGGATTAATTTCATTGTTATTATATATTTTAAGTTTAATTAAAGAAAGGAGTGAAAATGAAAAGTATATGAAATCAGGATTTGGATCAAATATTGCTACAAAGTATATAACAAATATAATTAACGATCCAAATATTGAAGATTCACTTAAAAAATTATTTAAAAGAGTTTTAACCAGTTTAATTAAAGATGATGAATTCACAAAAGACTGGAGAATAGGTATTAGACATGTTATTAAAGAATGTGAAAATGAGATTGGCGAGAATCTGACAAATGTTCTTAAAACAAAAATTGTTCAAGACTGGTTATACTCTACTACAAATGAAATTGTAGATTACATGAGTAAAGCTCCTGATATTATTTCAAAAACTTCATCTTTGTTTTCAGATGCATTCAATCATCATATTTTCACAGAAAATTCAAAGAAATGGTTGGAAGAATTTATCCATAATTGCGTGATTAATAATAAAAAAATAATCCATTCAATAAATCACTTATTAATTCGAATTTTTAATACAAAAGACATTCAGAATAATTTGAGTGACTTATTTAAGGATGTTATTCTTAATGACAGTACTCAGGATTATATTAGCTTAGCATTCTGGAATGTGATAAGAAAGTCTTTAATATTCCCAAAAAACTGGTTTAATGGAATTAAAAACACTCAAGATCCACTTAAAAAAATGAATAATTCCAAAGAAAATACTGAAAAATAATTAAATTATTTATTTTCACAATATAAACAAATATTTATACATCTCACAATATAATTACAGTAATATTTTTTTAATTAAGGTTTGCTTACGTGTATATAATTACACATGCAAATTATTAATTTGCATGTAATTTATAATAAATTAATTTATCAACAGATTTTGTCCTATAATTAAGATTAAGAAAGGTATGCCAAAAATTTAATATTTTTTCCATTTATATATATTTGTTTCTTTCGCATGTAGTTTCACTTTCTCCAAATTCTGTTTCTTTTTTTTTCCCTAATAGTCATTTTTTCTAATAATAAGAATGCCACGTGTGCACACGTAATTTTCCCCACACTAAATATATACATTTTTTAAATTAATTTTAAATACCCGGTATGCTATTTAAAATTAACTTCTTTACTAATAATAATAATAGTGTGTTTATTATTTTAATTATTACTATTTTTGATAAAAAAAAAGCTAAAAATAAAAACAAGGAAGCATATTTAAATAAGAAGTTAGTGAAAGAGAAAGAAAAACACGATTAATTAGGCTTTCTGGGAATATACCCTTGTTTTTAAGCTATCTTCTTCTTTTTACTGGTGGCATTATTATTGGTTAGAAATATAATTTACTTTGATTTTCTAAAATCAGAGTGCCACACAATTAAAGTAAAGACAAATTTATCCAAGAAAAGCCTGGAGAAGAAAAATTAAGATTTAATTTTAATTAATATGGAAATTGTATCTGAAGAACTAATTAAACTGCTTCCGAGAGAAGATTTGGAGGATGTGATAAGAAAGTTGAATTCAGAAGTTTCGGAGCTAAGAGATGAGGTTAAGTTCTGGAGGTGCAGAGCAGAAGCAAGTTCAAAGGAACAGGGAAAAATGCTTGTTAGAAGTAGCATTTCCGAAGAGATGCTGAATGAATTAAATAACTTAGCAGGTAAAATGGATGTTCTGAAGATCGTGGATGACAGTATTAACAAGGAAAATAAAGAAGAATCTGATTCCATCAATAATAAAACGCCCATTCAAAAGTCCTATACTACCAATACTAATATTATTGCTAATACTACTACTACTACTACTATTGCTACTGCTGCTGCTCCTCCTCCTCCTTCAGCTTCTCGTCCTTCAGTTGATTTGAATTCACTTCCTGAAACAGAAAATCTGTCAAGAGCTATTACAAATGCAAAGCTGAAGAACATGATTTTGAAGAAGGCTCCTCCTAAGATGATGAGTAGGGCAGATTTCGTGAAAAGATCCGAACTAAAGAACAGTGCAGGTATTAGAGGAAATAGTGTTTCAGATGTTTCAGCGCAAAGTCAAATAAGTAGCGCTATTAAAAAAGGATCCTCCAGAATTTCTCTTCAATGGGGATGTTTGACTGAAGAGTATCCAAAATTCGATATTAATGTAGAAGAAAACTTATTTAAGGATTACTTTTCAGAGTTTGAAGAGAAGCTTTCAGTTCTAATAAATGATGAGGAATCCAAAGGAGAATCCAAGCTTGAACTATTTTCTGCTTCCGTCTTTTCAAAAGACTCTCAGACTGAAGAATTACAAATCCCAAATGAAAAGTTATTTGAGTGGTTTATTAAGAAGGAAAGCGTAAAAAGTAAGAAAGTGGTAATGATTAATAATCAAACACCTCCCAATGGCGATCAATTGAGTTTAGATCAACGTAAACCATTAGATGTAGAAGGTGATAAATCAACAGACAAAGATAAGATTCTTGCAACTAAGAAAGACCAAAAGCAAGCTGAAACAACAGGAAGCCAAGTAAGAACTTGTATTTTTGGACCAAAAACTAGTAGAATGCTCCAAATCACGATAAACTACTTTAAAAAGAAGCTGCCCAAGAACCAACAAAAAAGCTTGGATTTCTTTAAAAAGTCTATTTTACAGTGTACTTTGGATAAAGAAGGAGCAAATTTACTGCTGGAAACGGTTCCTGATCCTTTTGAGAATGCTGCTAAATATGAAGTTTGGAAGGAATGTGTAACAAGCGTTGAGAAATATCTAGAAAGTAATTCAAGGGAAACTCTATTTGAAGAGGAGGAGTTTGTTTACTTTTTGTCCAGAATTCCAAACATATCTAAGAGACTTGAATGCATGATTTTGAGATCATCCTTTGAACAATTATATTTTGAATCACTTAAATGGATTGAAGAAAAGACTCGCGGACTGGAATTAATCTTAAATCATCAAAAACTTCCTTTACTTTTCAAGGCTGTAGTAGAATCAAGAAATATTTTAAATAGTAAATTAGGGAAAGAAAATCAACAAGAACCTGATAAGGTCAAATTTATCCCCTTGTCATCTATGAAGAAGCTTCAAACCTTAAAAAGTCCAAATATCCAAGGAAAGACTCTACTCAATTTTATAAGCTCTATTGTTGGCGAGATTTTTACAGCAGAAGAAATTTCAATATTAAAAAAATCTTCTGAGAAGAATATTACTATGGTTTATACAATGGTAACTGATTTAATATTTTCTTGGCTTGAATTACGCGATGGATCAGAAAACCTTGTCTTCTCTACAAATAATCATTCTGATAAAGAAAGAATAACAGAGGAGTATACTGATGAATTTCCGAGTATTATGAAACAGTTCTACTCAGAAAAGTACAGCCAAATGATTAAGTTATGCAACTCCTTTAGAAGAATGTTAAGGCTTTATGTTGCTTCTTGTTACTACTTTGGAGATATTTCTACATTTCTTCCAATAAAAGTAAAGTCAACCCAGGGAAAACATGATCTTGTTGAAACACTATTTGAGTTCATTAATAAGTATAATGGAGCTTTAAAACAAGAGACAGTTAAGGAAGGTGAGCAAATTTCTCCTAAGAGCGTGGAAAATACTCCCAGAGAAAATTCAAAGAAATTATTTACTAAAGCTACTACTAGTGCCAGGAGACTTTCTCATATAAACGACATGAAGAGCATCCTGAATCCCGAAATCAGCTCTAAACCCGGGGAATTCTCTGTTAAAAGTTTAAATAGCATTGTTAAGCCAAAGACTAATATACAACAACTATTTGCAAAATCCATTGTAAGAGAGCTGAATTTGAAACCTTTATTCAATAAGAATACTGAGAATAGAAGTGAAAGACATGTCAATTTCTCGGATGGAAAGTTTGAAGCTGTAAGTAATGATAACTCTGTTACTACTGATTTGACACATGATTCCGACACAACAACCGGTAAGGATGTAATTTCGAGCATATTTGCGTCAAAAGTTGAGGCCAGAAATTCTATCCTAACGGAAAACATTGAGGAAACAGTGGCTTTATCATTAGAGCCCTTCTATGGACATAGTCAAGAAAATATTAACAAGAACTCTGTCTCGCAATCAAACGATCAAGGCGGCCTAGGAAAGAGACTCACTATTTTAGAACTTTCTAAAGAAGCTAAGGAAATTCTTTCAAGAGATAAGAATAACAACTTCAATGTGAATTTGAATTCATCTTTCGACGATGATGCTTTACTTGATGATGATGATGATAATGAAACTATTGCATTTTCATCACCTTCCTATACTCGGCTTTTGGATATCTCTTCTATGTTGGACTCAAAAACAGCTGAAAACGAAGATTCATGTAACTCAACTGCAGCTAAATTAGATGATGGTAATAGGAAGAAAGTAGTAATTATGGCAGAAGACTATGAATCTCCCGTTAGGGGTAACACAAAGTTTAACAGAAGACAGTCGATCAGAAGAATGTGCCAAATTGCAACATATCTTGACAACAGTGGGTATAATGAAGAGAATGAAGAAGCTACTGAGGATCTGAATAACGCCTTATCCAGATATAAATCTCCAATGGTTTCTCGTAAAGCTAATCATTCTCCTCACATAAGTTCCTCTTCATTCTCCTCTGGAACAGAAAATAGTCAGGAAGTGAACTTGGAGTGTGATCAAGACTTTGAAAATGATAACAGCAAAACATGTGTCTTGAGTGATATATTTGAAATTAGTAACCCTTTGGATGAGTTAAGAAAGCCAAACTTTAATAAAGAGAATAACATTGATATTCACGGTTCTAATTATTTTAACCAACCACACAATGTTAATACTAACTCCAAAGGACCTTCTGAATATTCACCACAGAAAATTACTTTCACAAGAAAATCTGGAAGATTTGGAGGTACTTTATCCCCTCCTTATAATTAATTCGCATGCATTTTTGACGTCAAGCCTTTATTAATTATAAAAATTGCAAATGACGTGTAAAATATAATGGGAATTGGCGGGAAAGTAAAAAATTATTAAATCTAAAAATAGTTTAGGAAAGAAAATGCTTTAAACAATAAGGTAAATTTTTTTTTTTTTTTTGTGAATGGAGTTCTGATCATAAATAGTTAATATTAATAATAATATTATAATTGTCAAATATTAACATTATCTCCATTTTCAGTATTTACTAATATTCCTAATAGATTTTGATTAGAAGAGAATAGAGGGTGCGAATTTTAAGAATAGTGAACTCGATTAAATACCCGGAAATACTTTAAAAAAATTGCTATAGTTTTAAAGCAAGTGATCATAAGATACAATAGTGGATTGATTAGTTTTAATTAGTGAGTAAATATTCAGTGTGTAAACAAAAATAGTGGGAGAGATGCCACAAAAAACATTGGTAACTCATATTTCTCACCAAGATTTAGACACAGTTCAAAGAGGAACAGAAGAATGGAATCTGTTAGAGCACTATCTTCAGGTTTGCTGTAGATCATCTAGATCTCTAATTCAGCAGATTTGGCATGTTAATATAGGTAGTATTTCAACATCATTTGACAGAAGGACTCAAGATAAGTTGGTATTATATTGTTGGGTGGATACAAATGAGCTTGATCAGAATAATTCAATTCAAGATGTATCTAGAAGGGGATTTAAAATTCCATCAAGTGGTATGAAGTTTACATCTGGTAATATTAGACTTCCAGGAGTGCCTCAAGCTTCATATAATGGAGGAATTTCAGGAAGTGGTAACAGTTTGCAAGACAAAAATAACCTCAGATCTAATAATAAGTTTGAATCTGATTATACTCCAGCAACAAGAAGATTATTTGAGTTTTTTTTATGCAAAGTAGGTGTTGGATGTTCAGTAGTAAAGAATGATGAAAGCGAGGCTGATGGTGATAGATTTCCTATACCCCCGGAATATGATACAGTTTTTCTAAGAAATAAACAAATTAATCCTCCTTCTATGGTTAATTCAAAAGTAGCAATTGACAATGAGTTAAAGGCAAATGAATTTAATTTATCATCAGCATTGGCATTATCAGCAGGTGTATTACCACAACATACATTTAAACATGAATATATTATATATGATAGTTTTCAAGTAGTACCTGAATATTTGATACAATTCGAATATGATTCTTCATCACCAGAGCTATTTGCAGTACCTTGGTGTGATGAATGCCAGGATTCTCCAGCAATATTATGGTGTCAAGCTGATACTGCAAGATTATGTGATTCATGTGACGAAAGAACTCATAGACATAATAAATTAGTAACAAGACATATAAGAATTCCAATAAATCAAATGCCAAGAAATTCAGGGAATTGTCCAGTTCACACAATGGATAGTTTAGAGGAGTTCTGTACATTGTGTCATGTACCAATGTGTAGACTATGTAGGCCATCTCATACACATGCAGATGAGAAGACTCCTTCTATGATTATGCCAATAAGTAGGGCATATAGGGCCCAGTTAGAACGACATAATAAACCACATCCATGTTTAAATACAAGAAAGATGGAGTTATTAGAAAAGCTTGAATCTCAACAACTTATTTTCAATGATGTTCGAGCCAATATGTTTGAAGTAGAACAAAGAATTTACTCAATTTTAGAGAGCTCAATTACCCAACTACAAATTGCTACAGAATCAAAAATGAATAAGATTTTATGTGAACAACTGATTTTAAATCAACTATTACAACAAGTTGAATGGTCTGAAGGATTTCTTCAATATCTACAATCCATTCTCCCGCCAGCAGATTTCTTATTTGCATGGCTTAAACATTGTCATTATAGGGAAGAAATTTTTCAGCTTTGTGATATTTTAACTAGTAATGAACAATTTTTCCCGGATTCAAGACTTGTTGGTAGAGTTGATATTCTTTCAGAATCTGCTCTTAAACATAACAAACATCACAAGCACGCTAAGAGTGACTTATTTACTTAAAATGAAATAAATATAACTAATCAAGAGTGATTTTGTTAATGCTTTTTTTTTAAATTTAATTATCTTTCTGAAGAATTTCTTTGAGAAAATCAAGTACTAGTAAACAAAAAAAATCATATAATTATAGAAAAGAACATTATCTAAGTATATATAAATGTATTTATATTTCTTTTTAATTTATTAATGGAAAAAGAATTGTACATTTTTCCTATTTATATTAGTTTTTTCCTGCCCTTCCACATGCAAACATGCATATACCGTTTTTATTTGCATGCATAACAATTAACGCCCTTCGAAAATTTGATGTGGATGACCGGTATTTAAATTTTACATGCAATTTCGTAAAAAAAAAAAATTATGCAAATATTAACACGTGTAAAAAATATATGTAATTAAAAAATGATGAATTAATTAATATTATTATTTTTAAATATTTTGTTAATTAAAAAAAAAAATTTGGATATCAGTACAAAATTAGGAAGAAAATAAAATATAAGTAAAATATTAATTAATGTATCATTGCATGAGCTATAATAGTAAATATCATATTTTGGAAACTTATAAAGCAAGAAAAAATTAATGATACAAGTTAGAGCTGAAGAACTTTAAAAAGATGGATATTAATAAAAAGAAAAAATAAATTCAAGACATATAAAAATAATAAAGAAGGGGGAGTATAAGTTTAAGATAATCCTTACACTTAAAGTTTTATTACATACAAGTATTATCTTGTTTAGGAAAAAAATTGGGTTAATTTACAAGGCCTATTGTTGTGTTGAAATTAAAACAATGTCTTTAAATTGCAAGGCGCCAATTCGAATATGAATTGAAGATTATTTAATAAGATAGGCCAAGAAAGTGTGAAAACGATTATTTTATTTTTTTTAATACTGAAAGAAATAACAATAGGAGAGATACAGTAAAATAAACTGTAATGTTGAGATTTGACAATAATACTTGTTTTTAGAAAGTGAAAAAAAAGCTAAGAGGATCAAATAATGCAGGGGAATTCAAACCAAAATGCCCCCAAATTAAATCCCAAGGATCATGGTTCAATATATAAGCCAAAAAGATGGTTTCATGCTCTTTCTCCTAGATATTTAAGCTTTGGGTTTATCTCCCCTTACATGAAATTAAAGGATACAGAATTAATGAAAGAGGAGGATTTGCCAGAGATACCTTCAAAAGATGATCCATTTATATTGGGAAGACATTTAGAAGAAGCATTAAGAATAGAAGAAAGAAACGCAATTCTATGCAAAAGAGAGCCAAGTTTAATGAGGGCTTTATTGAGAGCATATTATCCATTTATTTTAATATGCATTTTTTCATTAACAATAATAGATGTGATTCGTTTTTCAGTTGGATTTATTATTAAAAGAATTGTGGCAGATTTACAGAAGCCTATGCCACTTAATGATACTGACAAGGTGAATTCAGTTATTAATTTCTTGTTGGTTTTTTTTATAATGCTATTTTCATCTATATCAATACCACATATAGTTTTTTTTCAATACAGGTATATATTTAGAATATATTCAAGTTTGGCAACAAATATATTATGGAGAGGTTTAAAGAAATCTGGAGGTTTACTAGTTAGAAAAAGTATTGACAAGAATGGTTTAATACCTCCAAGTGTGATGGATATGAACTTGATTGAAAAAATGAATAAAGATAATATTATTAATTCGAGTAAATTTTTAAAATTTTTATCACCATTAAGTTGTTTTAAGAAAAAATCATCATCTTCTAGAGAAATTGAAATGAAGGATTCACTAAAGAAAGAAGAAAGTATTTCAAATTATAATGCAAGTGGAAATTTTAGTGACTTAAAAAATTACCAAAGCCATGCAATCAGATTAAATTATATTAATATATACAATGTAATGATGGGTGATTTATTTCCATGTTCTATTTTACTGGGAAATTTAATCAGCTTAATATTATTTCCACTCAGAGTATTGCTAGCTAGTTATGCAATTAATATTATATTAAAGTCATCATTACATAATGGTAATGGAGAAAATCATTTGGGTTGGATAATTAATGTATCGTTAATATCATGTATTTCAACTTTGACTTTATTTATTTCAATCAGTGCAATATTTCAAGTAAAAAGTGGATTTTTAAGAAAACCATTATTTTTTGCAAAAGATTGTAGATTAGATGAGTTACGATATATATTATCAAATATTAGAACAATTAAACTCTTAAATTGGGAGAGCTTTGTTTACAAGAATTTGGTGGAGTTAAGAACATATGAAATGTATTGGAGAGGAAGAAGATTATGGTTATCAGGGTTTTCAGAAATATTCAGCTTTTTTTCAAGTTATTTTTCCCAAGCTGTATTATTTACATCTCTTGGTTTATTATTTAAAAAATATTTTGGACAATTTTCTATTCCAGCTACAGCAACTGTACCTATAATTTTTTCTTTAAATACATTATTTACTTCAGTAAATATGCTTCCAGATGAGCTTGGATATGTAGTACAAGGTTTTGTAAGTTTGGGAAGAATACAAGCATTTTTATTTTCAAGAATTTATGATTATCCTATCTTAAAAGATAGAGAATTTGTTTCTAACCAAAATAAAAGAAAAAATATCTGTTTTGGTATCATTAATAGGAATAAAAATATGATGAATCAAGAAGATGTTCATAATATTGAGAAAATGGAGAAGCAAATAATAGAAGAAACATTTCAACAAATTGCATTGTGGTATATTAATGCAACTTTTGTTAGACAAATATATGATGATCCTGTATATAGATATCTTCACCAAATTGGTTATTTAAGATCATGTGGAGGAATGGATTTAGTATATAAACAAGTTTACAATCAAAAAAATCAACAAGAAAATTGTATTTTAGAAATTGATGAAATTAAATTTAATCAAGAAAAGTCACAATTAATCAATATGACAACATTAACAGAAATTGCATCATTTAAAAAAAAGAGTTCCATTGATAAACATAATATTGAAAAGATTCTTAAATATTTTGAAACTTCTTACGAGAATAATTCACTAGGGAATTGGCAATCTTTTGATTTTGATATCAATTCTGAGTCAGATTTTCGAATGTTGGGAAAATTAAATCCTTGTTTAGTTGATTTGAATATTAAAGTTAATTATGGTGAAATATGTTTTATTATTGGTGATCATGGATCTGGCAAGACAACCTTTATTGAAGCTATTCTTGGTGATTTATTTAGAATTAGAGGAGATACTTATTTGGGTACTGAAATTTATCAATTTAAAGAAATTTCTACAAGAAATATTGATATTATTAATTCTAATCCATGGATACCTTATGGTACTTTTAAAGATATAATATTAGCAGGCAGGGAATATAATTCAGAAATGATGGAATGTGTAATTCAAGTTTGTCAGTTAATAACAGATTTGAAAATGTGGCAATTAGGTTATAATCATTTAATTGAAGAATATGGTAATAACTTGAGTAATGGTCAAAAAGCGAGAGTATCTTTAGCTAGATCTATTTATCAGAATTACATTAATAGTAATAGTAATGATGATGACTTTATTAAAAGAAAGAAAAGAATTATATGTATGGATTCAATTTTTGAGCATATGGATCCAAATGTGACCATGGGAATATTGAATTCTCTATTTTCTATAAAGATGCATCAAGAAAATTCAAGTATTTATAAATATGAAAAATATGTCTTAGATATGGTTATACCTTCAAGAAGACAGGAAGATTATGCAGTTTTCATAACTTTGAATGAGCCTACTCTTTCTTATATTATGAGAAAAGATAGTTTTCAGACTGACTTTAAATTAAGGTTTTTTAGAATCAGTGAAATGACAATTAAGGAGATAACATATGATCAAGTTTTTGACGAGATTGTTTCCAAATCAGTTGATAGATTTGATTCTGTTCAGGATTCAAATGATTATTTTGGTGAAAATCCAAAAAACCTACATGGTTTATATCAAAGTAACAATCAATACTATTCAGCTCAATCTAGCGACCAAGAACAAGAACAAGACCAAGAGCAAAATCGATTCCAAGACCAATGCCAAAACCGATTCCAAGACCAATGCCAAAACCAGTTTCAAATCCAAACCCAAAACCAAAACCAAACACAATATTACAAACTAAGTGAAAATCAAGACGAACGTGATTTTAGAGGAAAATTAGAAAATTGTAAAGATCTTGAAATTATAAGATTAGCTTCCAGGGAGAGTAACGAATGCAAACCTTCCTGCTCAAACTCTAGAAGAAACTCATTAAGTACTCCAAGAATTTGCTTTGGAGAAAATGGACTTCTTAAAGCAATGGAAATTGAAATTAGTAAATTGGTATCAAAATCTGAACATTCAAAAGATTCAAATGATAATGATGAAAATGATGGTACTCATAATAAAGAAGACGTTAACAATTATTCAGTCAATAATCCAAATATGTTTAATGAGAATTTCTTAGAATTATCAGGACATGTTAAGCTTGAAAGTTATTCATGGTATTTATTTGGGTTCTTTGGAAAGAAAAATATTATTTTATTAGTAATTCTATTCATTTTATTATCTTTATTAATTTGTTCAATTGATACAATAGTTATACTTTGGAGTGGAACTGATTTGGATATGAGAAGGGAAATGATGTTGAAAAGACAATTTGACTATCAAGCTATCTCAAGTCTTGGATTTAAATATATGATGATATTTATTGGGATTACAATTATTGCATGTATTGTAAAAATTATTGCTACTTATATTGAAATTAACTCAATCTTAAGATCTGCAATAATTCTACATAATAGAATATTATTTGAAATGGTTATTTCCCCATTAACATTTTTTGATTCTCAGGATTCTCAGTCTTTGGTTAATATCTTTTCAATGGATCTTGGTATTATTGATGGTGAATTAAATCTTGGAATAATTTTAAAATTCTTATCAGCTATAGCATCTCAAGGGTATATTATTTGGTCTAGCCCTATTTGTATATTAATATATCCTATTTTAATCTGGTATTATTTCAAATATATATTTAAACCAACCAGAATTCAAACAAGAGAAAGTTATAGATTCTTATTAAATACATATGGTCCTTTATGTAATAAGACTGAATGTAATATAAGAGGATCTTCTACTATTAGAAATATGGGTTTTTCTGAATACTATAAAAAAGATACAAGTAATGTATTATATATACTACAAAAAACTTTCTACTATAGCTATGCTATAGGAATTTGGAGATTAATTAGAACTTTATTTTGTGGTATATTATTGATTTTTATATTATTTATATGTCCAACCATTTCCAGAATTCTTAATTTTGAGCTTCCATTATGGGTTACAAGATTTGCACATAGTTTTCAATCAGCTTTACTTTCCAGTTTTTTGGTATTATCTTTAACGATTATAATTGCTTTTCCTAATACAATCACATCTTTAATTACAGATTTTATTGATTTGGAAAAGAATATGTGTTCTGTTCAAAGATTTCAAATACTTGAGAAACAGATTAATCATGCAATATTTATTGATAAGAATAAAAGTCAATCATCAATTGAAACTTTTAGTGAAATTAATGTTCAAAAAGATGAATTATTAAATCATTTTAATTCAGATAAATCAATGTTATTGGATTCTATTTCAAATAATAGTATCAATATACAAGAGAAGAATCAAGGATTATTAATTAATAACATTGTAATGTCTTATTATAATAACTCAAATGTAATCTTTGACAGTTTGTATATGTCAATTCTTCCAGGAGAACATATTGGTTTAATAGGAAGAACAGGATCTGGAAAATCATCATTGTTTCAATGTATATTGGGTAATTATAAATTGGATAGTGGTTTTATTTCTTTAAATGGAATTAATATTGAACTAAAGAATAATTATAATTATTTAAATTCTAAATTAACAGACAATAATAAAATAAGTAATTTAGTTAAAAATATTCCAAAACAAATGTATGGTCATAATATATTTGAGGAATGTATTGAGGAAATGTATAAGAATAATATTGGAAGAAACCAGTTTATAGGTTACATACCTCAAAATAGTATATTTATTAAGAATTGGAGGGTTAGAGATTATATTGATCCATTTCAAGAATTTTCAGATGATGATATTTGGAAAGCTATTAAAGATTTAAGTTTTGAGCCATTATTTAAAGGTTTACCACATGGATTGGATTCTATTGTATATTCAGATAACTATTCTGATAATATTAACAAGATGATGAATAGTAATAATCATAATACAAATAATAATGACGGTCAGAATCATAGAAGTGGTCATATACAATTAAATAGTAAGAATTTGGATCATGTTGATCACAAATACTTATTTTCATTATCTCAGTTACGTTTAATTTCATTACTAAGAGTTTATTTAAATTCTTCAAAATATAAAATAATATTGGTTGATGAGCCACCAATTATTCATAATAAAGAGAAAAGCAAGCTTAATAATGATTTAAAAAGAAACCAAAAAAATGTATTTAATATTAGAATTCATCATGACAAGATTAAGAATAGTGGAAATAGACGTCAGATTAATATTAAATTTAACAACAGTTTTGAATTTGAAACCGATAATAATAATAATAATAATAATGACAATAATGATGATAATAATAATAAAATCCCATCAATATCATATTTAATAAATAAATATTTTAAGCATTGTATAGTAATAATAATAGCTCATCATATGGAATCAATAGAGTTTTGTGATAAAGTTTACATTATGGGTAAAGGAAAGATAGAGAAGATGATCGATTTGAAGGAAAAAAGTAATTATGATAATTTACAGAATATATTTAAATTGATACATAGCTAGATGAAATGATTGTTGTTTATTTTAAACAAGTACTAATCCATGAAAATCATTAAATGCTAGATAACTTTTTTGGAGATTATTAACACTAATACATGAAAAATAAGTTGGTATAATACAAGAATTTGGATAATTATGAATTTGATCGCAAATAGGATATGAAGATTTGACAATCCATATAATATTTGTAATACTTTGAAAATCTTCAATCTTTAAAATTTTACTCAAGAAATTTGGAAATATTTTTGTATGAATGATTTTTGGAAACTTTAATATAAGCTTATCGTTTCTTTTATGATCATCCACTTCAATATTCTTGGATTGGAAAAGATTATCAACTTCAACAAGTTCTTCGGTAAAGTTATTTTTGAATTTATCATTACTACTACCATTGATGTTATTATTACTATTAATATTATTATTAATATTATTAATACCATTGTTATTACTATTAATACCATTGTTATATGTAAATTGGATTATAGGTTCTTCGCAAAAGGATAACATTCCAATAAATCCATGAAATTGAACAATTTGCCGAATTAATGAAAATATAGAGTTGAAGATGGTATTTTTATTTGTAAAGTACCCAAGAATATGGTACTTATTTGTTATTTTTTCATGATAATCATTTGTAATAAATGAGCTTAAGTCTGCATTCCAAAAATTAATAGAGTCAATTACCAATAATTTTGCTTTATTATTATTGTTATGATGGTTATTAGAATCATAATCATTGTTGATATCTTTATCTGCTTGAAAATCATTATCATTATTAAAGTAACCAATAGAAGAATTACTTATCATTTGCTTCAAAACACATAATAAATCTAGTAAATCATTTACAAATATAACATTTAAATTACTGAGGCTTTTTTTAATTACTTGATTAATAATGACTTGTTCATCTCTCATTTTTACTTTGGAAAAATCTTGTTCGAGAATTTTGTTTGTATTGGTTTTACAGTTTTCTTGTACTAATTGAAAATAAAAATCTTGATTTACTATTTTTTTTTCAATAATAGGAATTAAATGTTTTTCAGTAAAAACTTCAATAGAAAATCCCGAATCAGTATCTATATAATACACTTTCTGACCATGGCCTCCCATTTCCTCTGGTAAAATACTTATTGCAACAAAATGCATCATTAATAAACTTTTTCCTGATCCTATAGATCCCATTATTCCTAAAATATCCCCTGGTTTGAAACTTGTATTTTCTTTTCCTAATATTTCTCTCAAAATTTCGTCTTTTATGTCCATACTATATAAATTCTTTATTAAAACTCCTCTCAAAGTATCATCCATTTCTAATGAACTTTTTTCTTGCGAATAATAACGACCATCTAGATTTTCGTTAGTAATATAATTTCCACTTGAATCTTTCCATTCTGTTATTCCTTTTATTCCTTCCGAAAATTCATCCAATACTTGTTCTCTTTTCCGATAATCCAAATATCCTGATTTAGAAACGAATCTAAGCATCCCCATTATCAAACGATATTGTAAAATAAAGAAAGAAAATTCGTAAATTTAAGGTAAAACTTAAGCCACCTCAATTATCAGAAAGTCTTTACTAGCTTAACAATTATTATTATTCATATTTTGTTACATTTTTCTCTTCTTTCTTTTTAAAAAAAATTATATTTTCTATTCAATATTATCCTTGAATTATTATTACTACCACTACTTGCTATATTCTCCTCACACTATTTTATTATTAATGCCGGTACTAATACACGTTGGGCGCCTGTCCACATAGTCTTGAATGCATGCATGGGTTGCAATTACGTGTAGCTTGAATGCATGCATGAGTTGCAATTACGTGTAGTTTAAGTGCATGCAAGTAAGAATTTATTGGTAGTTATTATGTAAATATTGAGATTAAAAAAAAAATAAAAGTTTTTAATAAATAAAAATAATTAAAATGATTTGGAGAAAATAATAAAAATATATTATTTCTTTTTCAAATTTGGAATATATTCATTTAAATAATAAAAGAAACAATGAGAAAAACGAAACAATCGAATCAAAACCAAAATCCTTATAAAGATCAATACATTATTATTAATAACTATAAAGTAATTAAAATACTTGGAAAAGGTGCATATGGAACTGTATACAAAGCTATTAAAACAGGAAACCAAAATGATAAAGAAATGATTATTGATGATATTGATGAAAATTTTAATCAAAATTTTAAATATAAATCCCAAACAAAAACAAAAAACTATAATAATAAAAGTAATGAAAAAAAATATTATGCTATTAAGGCTTTTGATAAAGATTTATCTAAAAAAGGTATTCATCCAAGTATACTTCGAGAAATTGGTATTCTTAAAGAATTATCTAATCATCGCTGTTTTGATAAATTATTTATTAAATTAGAAGATGTTATACTTGAAAATGATCGTATATATGCTATTTATGAATATGGTGGTATCTCATTATTATCTTTTATTGAAGAAAAATGTTCATATTATAATTATAAAAATAAAAATAATCATCATCATCATCCAATATTAAATCTACAATTTGGTATTAATATATTTTTTCAAATTATTAATTCTATACAATATTTACATAATCTTGGAATTGTACATCGTGATCTTAAACCTGAAAATATACTTATTAATGAAGATAATCTACAAATCAAAATTGCTGATTTTGGACTTGCTAGATCAATTCGAAATCATTCATATACCAATTTTACAAATGATGTTGTTACTATTTATTATAAATCACCAGAACTTATTATTTATTCAAATATGGACAATTTTATTAATAATAATATTAAAAATACTTGTGTACCAGAAATTTCTCTTCCTTTCTCAATTGATTCTTGGAGTATTGGAGTTATTGCTCTTGAATTATTTCTTATTATTTGTAATCAATACAATCTTCAAGATCAAAATCAAAATACTTCAATATATAATAATACTAGAAATAATATTAAAAATCAAAAAGAAAATGATCAAATTGTTTGGTCACCTTTTTTTTTTGAAGGTAATGAACTATCTGTATTGGATTCTATTCAAAAAATTCTTCATCCAAGTCAAAAAATTAATAATCTTAAAAAGTTACTCTTTCCATTATTTCAATCTTATCCACAAATATTTTATCTTATTTCAGAATTACTTGAACTGGATCCAAATAAAAGATGTTCTTGTACTCAAGCATTTCAAATACTTGAAAATTTTATTTAAGAATAAAATAATATAAGTCATTTAATTATTAATTAATTAACTCAACTTAACTATCTATCATATATATATTTTAATTTCTTGGAAAAAATGGTGGTGGTATCGTTCTTATATTATTTCTTGGTAATGAATTATATCTTTTTTGATAATTATTTTCTTCTATACCACCAGTATTATTATCAACATTATTCATTTTATATAATTTTTCTCCTGTATTATTATATTGATAATAATATCCTCCAATATTATTATTTCCATTATTATTACTATATCTCATTGAATTCGATCTTGATAATATTGCTGGAGATTGTGATGATGATCTTGTTGTCATTGGAAATTGTAATATTATTGGATTATTTTTAGTCATCTGAGAATAACTCATTTCATTTCCTTTTATTATCATTGGTGATCCCAATCTAGAAATTGATCCATTTAATGATCCTGAAGTTGTTGTATTATTATTTGATGTTAGAGCTGAAGATATTGATGAAATAATCTTTTCATAACCTACTTTAAACATATTTCCACCAAAATCATTATTACTTTCATTATTATTTTCTGCTGTATTATTATATTGATGATAATTTTTACCCATATTATCATCATTCTTCTTTTCTATCAATGTAGATAAAGAAGAACAAGTATTAGTATTAGTTGTTGATGTTAAAAGTGACAAATCTGACTTTCTGTTACAATAATTTGAACCAAATGAAAATTCTGAAGGAACTATCATCAACATTTGACTATCACTTTCGTCATTATTTTCTTTTTTATTATCATTATTATTAACTTCAATTCCATTATTATCATCCTTACTTTCATCTAAATTATTCTTCATTTCATTATCATCTAAACCAAATGTACTATTTTGTGATCTATCATTCTCTAATTCTTCATATAAATTATTCTTATTGTTGTTATTATTCATCTTAATATTTCTTAATGCCAATTTAAACATTTCTGTTGCTGATCCAATAATTCTCTCAGTATCATCCAAATTCAAATCTATAATACCTTCATCTCTAATATAATCTATTTCTACTTTTTCTTTTTCTTCTTCCTTTTCTTTCTCTTTTAATTTCTTCATTTCATCTGACAATATTCTTACTCTTTCAGACAAATCCATAATTTGTTCATTCTTTAATTTAATATTCTCATATTCTTCATCATAAAATTCCAACCTAACTTCTCTTATTGCTCTTTTCATTAAATTACTTTTTCCTTTTATTTCTATACTATTCAATTTTACCAACTGATTATTATTATTGTTATTGCTACTACTACAAATTCTAATTCTACTTATTATTCCCATCATTATCCTTTCTTTTTCTTTTAATCTCTCCAATTCTTTCTTAATAATATCCCACTCTTCAATATAATGATTATTGTTATCATTATTACTATTAATATCTTCTTTTTCTTCAATTATTTCTATACAATTCTCTTTTACTACTATTTTTGACATATTTTTCCTTCTTCTTCTTCTTCTTCCCATATCTTTTTCTTGTTCTTCCTCTTCTTGTTCTTCTTCCTCTTCCTCTTCCTCTTCATCAATACATATATCAATATTCTTTCCTTTCTTTATTGTATTCTTTAAATCTTCCAATGTTAAATCTTGTTCATCTTCTGTTCCTAATTCTTCTGTATTATACAAATTCATTATATGTTTGTGTATATTATTATTATTATTATTATTATTTCCATTATTAATACTTTGAAAAAGAATCCTAGAATTCTCAAGTTCTTGAATTCTCTCAATCTTTTCATTCTCTATCTGATTTATTAAATCATAAACTGAACCTATTAATGAACTTTTCTCATTCTTAAGCTCTTCACAAATCTTTATATAATTATTATTCTCATCTGTTAATCTATTAATATTCTTGAATAATAATTCATTATCCTCTTTATATCTAATATTCTGCAAATAAAGATCCTCATTCTCTTTACTCTTAATTAACAAACTTTGATTAAATTCATTAATTATATTCATCTTCTCCTCTTCTAAATTTATTAATTTCTTATTCAAACCATCATTTTCATTTATTAATAATTCATTTCTATTCTTTAATTCATTCATTTCATTATTTAAATAATGAATCTCATCTAATTGTCTACTATATTCTTTCTTTCTTCTATCAATTATAATCTCCATTTCTATTTTCTCTTTATTACTCTTAACTTTTTCAGATTCTAACAATTTATCTTGATCATGAATATAATCTTTCAATTCTTTATTTTGATTAATCAACTTCTTATTTTCAATCATACTCATTTCTAATTCATTCTTTAATTCATTATTCTTATTATCATAATATTCTAATTTCTTTCTTAATTCAAATACATCTTTTTCTTTCATTAATATATTTTGATTAATCTTTTGAAATTTCTCACAATTATCCAATATTAAAGTATTCAGCTTTTCTGCCAGAATATTTTTTTCATTAGTAATTTGTTCCAAATTTAATTCTTTCTTTTTCATTTCATTTGCAAAATAATTAAATCTTAATGCTGTAATAAACATCATTTCTTTTAATCTTTGATTCTTATCAAATATACGAAGTAAAGTTATTAAACCTGAAGTGATTTTTGCATTCTTTTTTGATTTCTTAATATTTTTTTCTTTTCTAGTTGTTTGTCTCCATATAGAAAAATAATATTGTAAACTTAATAATCTTTCTTGTAATTTTTTTTTCTCCAAATATTTTTGTGTATTTGTTGAAATAGCTTTTGATATAATACTTGCAGTATCCATAATTGTAGTATTAATAACTTGATCTTTTTCTATAATCTTATATTTATCAAGATCACTTAGAATTTTTGAATTTGAAGATGGTTTATTATTATTATGAATAGTTGTTTTATAACTTTGTTGAATAGAAGAATGATGATTATTTACTTGATTAATTGATATAATATTATTAAGAGATCCTTTTGATTTATTTCTTCTATACTTATTAATCATTTCTATTGCATCTGATAAATTATCTGAATTTTCAGCAAGATTTTGTTTAATTAAGTTAGTTCTTGAAATTGTATTAGAATTAGTAGTTTTTACTGATATTTTTGAAACAGAATCTTCAGGCCTAATTCCAAAACTATTTTTACTTTTATTAAGATTCTCATCTTCTTGTATAAAAGATTTGGAAAGTGAATTTTCATCAAACTTTTTATTTTCTTCATCATTAGTTTCAATTGATAATATACCAGAAACATTATTATTATTATTAATATTATAAGTTGAATTTAACTGTTCTTCAATATTCAAAACAGTTTTATTACAAGAATAGAAAATTAGATAAATTTTGGAGATTTTAAAGCTTCTTTTTGCTTTTTCTTCCATAATTCTTATTTGCTTTAATGAATTTTCAATACTTGTATCATTTATTAATAATCTATTTGTATTATTATTATTATTATTATAATTATTATTATTATCATTAAACTTATCCAAACCAAGTATCCATTGTTTTTTACCTTTTTTATCAATTTCATCTAATAATATACATGGGAAATATATTACAGAATGTAGATTAATTTCATCAGAACTTGTTTGATTTGATGAACTCTTTAGTTTATAATATATAGATATTTCCAATTGATCATCTAGATCATATTTATATCTGGGAAATGCATGTGGCCAAGTATCTATTATTTGTATTCCATTACTTTTACTTTTAATAGTTAAAGAAATTGTTTTGATTTCTTCTTCATTGCTTAAAGTTGGTTTTGGTATTGTCAAACTAACAATTCTCATTTTTATCAGATATTAGAGATATTGCAAGACAAAAAAAAAGAGTTATTTCTTTCTTTATGATTAGTGCTTGCTTTTCATTCCCTCCCATATAATGTAATAAATTTATTAAATTTTCACTCTAAAGATGGATAAATTATCAAACAGACCTGACTTGTTTTGCATATATTTTCTGATCATATGCATTTGCATACCGCTTCTTGCACCATCATAGTTTTACAATTTTATATTATAGAATAACCCACAAAGGCGTCAATGTCGTATTTGCCATCTTTTAAATGAAATTTTGGATAATTGACAAGATTTAAATTATATTTTAATGATTTTTAAAGAATTATTTGAATTATGTCTTTTTTTAAAATCATTTTAAGCCTTGAATAATCTTATAATTTAGCATTTACTTATATAATATTCAATGAACAACTATTCTCTGTTCGATTCTTCATCTTTTCTTTCTTTTCCATACTGATAAAACCTAAATTAACACTTTTATTTTTGTAAAATCCAAATTTTTATTTCAAAATTTGGATTTTCTAAATATTGAATTTCAAATTCATTTTTTTTATTTCTAAATTAATTTTTGTGTGGTCACCCCACACACACAATTAGTCAAATATATGAATTAAGAAAAATGCATTGGGCGCCAACTTGTCATTGTAATAATAATTCTGGAAAAAAAATTTGGTAAAATTTGGCGCTAATGCATTAATATATTATTTACAGGGTTCTCCCACATTGGTAAAGTAATAGTAACTATTAAGAATTATTAATAGGGGAAAATATTTGAGAAATTGAGCGCAAATTGTGTTAATGATGGAAAATTTGTATTTTAGATAATAATAATTAAAAAAAAAGTATCATAATTTTAATAATCATAAAACTAAGAAGCAAGAAATTATATCTTTGAAAAAAAAGAAATTAAAAAGGTTCTTGGATTTTTGTTTTTTTTTCTCTTATTTTCATCTGTCAAAATACAAGGCAAAATAAAATTCAAGCCATTTACTTGCTTAATTAAACAAATTAATAAAAACCTGAGATAAAAAATAATAATAATAAATAATTTTTTTCGATTAAAATTTTTAAATTTATATTATTTCTCAAGTTTTTTTTACACCTTAAAGTTTTATTTTCAACATAAATTAATATTGTAATGACACAAAATCAAGGACTTCATACTCTTTTATTAATTCAATATTCCAATAATATTAGCACAAGATCTTATATGGATTATGACTCTGTATCTCAAGCTGTTGATGGTAAGGTGAATTTCTTATTTATAAACAAATAATTTTTGAAAAAAAAAAATAATTTTTATATTTAATATATTTTCAGGAGTTTGTCAAATTTATGAACAAAGCATAAAATGTGCATTTTCCAATTTAAAAGAAGTTACATACAGTATTGAAGACCTAGTTAAGTACATTAACTCACTTTATGATATATGCATGCTTACGTAAGTTAAAAATACCTAAATTTTCAATAATAAGTATTAAATTATTTACTCTAATTTCTAGTCGGGATGGAACAAATCGTAGATATATTCCCCACGATCGCAAGTGGATTATTGACCAGATTTATCTAAAAATGAAAAGAAGAGCAGCTAACTAGAAATTTAAATAGAAAATGAGAATAATAAATACTTTCACTTTCATTTATTATATTTTTTTCCTAAATAATATACACACAGACTTCTTTTTTTTTTTTTTTTTTTGTTGTATCTACAAATACCTTTTGATTTATTATCGATTTTAAATTTGACTATTAATTACAATTTTTATTTACAAATACAGTGAAAATTAACTGTTGCATGACTTACTTTTTTTCTTTTTTCTGAATAACCTATTTGCAAGCTTTAATTAATTTAATAATCAAAGAATAAAAGAGTCCGATTCTTATACAAATTATAATATATAATGTATATATATTTATTTAATTTTAATAAAAAGAATAAATTATAATAAAAATAAACTTGTAATGACAAGAAAAACAAATTAATACTGCTATAATATTTACTTCTCTCATTATACATAATATTCATAGTCACCATTTTTGCATGCATTCGTTTTTTTATTATACAATAATAATTCATCCACATGAAAATTATTAATTTCTATACCGGCATAATAGTAATTACGTAATACCGGTGTGAAAGTAAATTAATTGCATGTACTAAAAAAAGTTTTTTTTTGATTGCATGTGGATTTGAATTTTAAAAAAAATCATATTAATAATAATAATAATAATAAATTATAAGTAATTAAAATGTCAAATTGATACAAAGGTTGTTAAAGAGGGTCAAAAAGAGACTGAAATTTATAAAATAAATTTTATAAGAAAATCTAAAAGAGATATATAGAAAGATAAGGAAAGAAAGAAGAAAAAAACAAATTGAAAATTTGATTCGAGTAATAATATTATTGTTGAATTAATATCAAGAAAACCAAAAAAAAAATTTGAAAATTTTGATTGAAATTCAAGTCAACAAAAACGTCTAGTTTTTAAATAATATTTACATACATATATAAACATCAATATAATTATATATGCAATATAAATTTAACTTATTGAAAATGAAAGTAACATTTTTATTTGGATTACTTGGATTATTTAGTGCTGTGAAAGGTGAAATGCAACAAATTAGAAAATACAATTATGGCAAGGATTTATGTGAATTTGATATGAATAGTGTATTAAAAAGAATTCCATCATTAACAGATTTATCATCAGGAGATATTGTTCAAACACATTTAACTAATGAAGAATTTGAAATCTCAAGTAATGGTGTAAGTTTTTTCTTTTATTTAATAAAACTCTAATAATTTCTGTTCTTACCAAATAAATTTTAGAAACAAATTAAATCCATTTCTTTAAATGAAATAATAACTCCATTGGAAACTACGCCAAGTACTGATCAATGTTTTACAATTACTTATGGAAGTGATGGAGAAATTGAGACTTTATGTTCAGATTCTGTTGGTGCTAGAAATTATATAATGAAGAAGATCACAATGAGTGTAAGTTTTCATCAAACAATTATTAAAAAAAGGAAAAGAAGTTACAATTTCATTTTTCTTTATTAATTTTAGATTCTTTGCTTACATTTGGGAAAAATGAGAACTGAAATTTCCGGAATTTCTCCTCTAGAACAACAAGCAAGTATGGAATTACAAGGAAATGTTCCTGAAGAAGGTACTATTACTGTTCATTTGGAAGGTATTGATGAAATTCCTAATATTGAAGTTGTAACTAATAATGTCAAAAAATAATAAATTACAATATATAATCTCTATATAAATAACAAGGAGAGGAAAAAAAAGGGTTCAGTAATTACAGTAAGAATAAATAAAAACAAATAAAAATACAAGAATGAAAAATTTTCATGCATTTATATTTACTAATAATTAATAGAAATCTTCTTTGTAAATATTAAATCCTTATAATATTTATATCTAAAACATAAATCTTTATCAATATATAAATATATATTTTATTTCTACCTCTCTACAAATAAACAATGATAATGAATTCCACATAGACAGTAAATACATTTAATTATCGTTATGTTAAACCAAAAATAAAATGATTCAAGTTTAAAAAAGAAAAATAATTGGAATGAATGAATAATTAATATAAATCAGAAAATATTGAAATGTGTAATCTGAGGATGTTTTTCTCTTCTACTAATATTACTATTATTATTGTAATTATTATTATTATTATTATTATTACTATTACTACTATTATATCAGTGCTATGATTACCACTTCTCATTGCTTTTGCAAGCTCTTTTGTTTTGAAATGTAAAGCTCTTCCTGAGAAGTCATATAGTTATAATAAGCAGAATTCCCAACGAGGTTGGATCTTTCTCCAACAACTACAACTGAGCCATACTGTGCAGCAATTGCTGCTCCACCTAGAACATCCTCCACATCAATATCCTTCAAAATATCTGCTAGTGCTTTAGCCTTTTGTTTATGGACTTTTTTGACCCACTTATGTTTTCGAAGGTCAAAAACATCTTGGATTAAACAATTCAATCTTGTGGAAATGGATGTATTTTGTAATTCTCTAAGTCTTCCAAACCATTGATCCACAATCATTTGTGATTTCTCATTAGAATCTAAGTAATATCCTGTAGTCATAATTAATTGGCAAAGGCATTCTATAGCATATTCATCGGGATTATCTTGTATCATTACTAAATCAAATACTAGTTCATTCAAACTTCTCATTGGGAACATCTTTCTAATGAAGAGTTCTCCAATCAGTCGGATTATCCCCAAAACGTGTAACTTTCGCTTCCTATACAATATTGCCAGCTCCTCTGAATCGTACTTCTCGCGCTCCTCATCCGTTGGAGTCATATTACGAGGCATATTCTTAAACTCTTGCTCGCATCTTGCTAACAAGGCTTTACTAAAACCAATTGTCGATTTTCCATCTCTATTTACAAGTACTGGGCTTCTCCACTTAAGTATCTGACATAAATCAGCATACATTTCCGAAAAATCGGGTTCTGTTATTGCTTTATCCAGCACTTGTTTCACCAACTCCTCTAGCTCATCCACATTCTTAATCTCATCAATACATACAGCAAGTTTCTCTGCTATTACTGTAAACTTCTCCACAGTTATCTTATTTAAGAGACTTTTTACAGCTCTTCTTACTGTTTCTAAGGAGTCCACAGTCTGGTTTCCATGGAGGCTTCGTCTCCAGGGTCCAACCACTCCGCCACTACTGCTACTACTACTACTACTACTACTGCTACTATTACTAATACTAGTACCAGTACTAGTATTACCGTAAGCAGGAGTTGGATTATTGCCATTACTATTACCAACATTATTATTAGAACTTTCCTCCTTAGTCTCAGAAGCTGAAATTGGTGATCCCAATTTCTCTTTCCTCTCAATTTCCCTGCTCGTTCTTGGGCCAGTCTTCTCTGTTACAATAGAGCTGTCATTAATATTGATATTGGTATTATAAGCAGTAGATTTGTCATTTCCATCCAAGTATTCAGATTCCTGGGAAGATAACTTATCATTAGTAGAATCTGACCCAATGGCCACTTTTCCAGTACAAATATTCTCTGAATGATTCGAAGCCCCAGATAACTTCTTTCTAAATTCAACCGCCTTTTCTTTCCCTGAACCAATTTCTATATTTGAGGGGTATTGAACAACTCCGCCTTGGGTCTTATTTGATATGTTCCTAGATTCATTTTCATTTGGTGAAGCTGATGAAAATAATTCCCCATTATGCGTTTTCTGTTGCTCTCCAGATACATATTTGGGCCTTTCTTTAGCATACCCACCAACTTGGTGACCACCGGATACTTGACCTCCATTGGCCCCTCCTGACGGGTTGTTATTATTTCTCATATTTTTGTTAAACCTCTTCTTATTCTTTTTCTTTTTCAAATCTTCCGGAGCTGTACCACCAACCGTACCCTGTCCATACAAATGACCTCCACCACCCTCTGTTAAATGCTTAGGAAGAGCAGAATTCTGACCCGGCCCGCCATTGCATGCATTTGGACCCTTTCCCACATTCTTTGGCCCTGAATATCTCCCATGGCGCCCATACGTGTGATTGCTGTTATTTTGATTTTTCCAGGACCCTCCAGTATTGTTAGAGAAGTTGTGGCTATGATTATATTGGTTGTTATGATTATTTGTGGAAATATTTGAGTTCAAGTTGTGTTCCATATTGCCTTTCTGGCTATTGGAGTAGTCGCCTTTGGCCACATCCCTATGTTCTGCACTGAAATCCGAATTATTGTTCTGTTGGGAATAGGGCGGCTTCTGTGATTGAACCTGGGTTTGTTGTTGTTGAATTATAGGCTGGACTTTTTGCCTTTGTTCAATACCAACTGTAGGATTTTGTTCAGGTTCGGAGCTAATAGCTGTCGTTGTTGTTGTTGGTGCTCCAGTTCCTAGTTTTCCATTTGTAAAGTTCTTGTGTGAAGCTGTTCTTGATTCCTTGAGAGGTGCGTCATTATTGTCTTTTTGATGGCTTCCATGTGGTCCTCCTTTACCAATATTGTCCTTGTGTTGATGGTAGTTCGAGTAATCTCGCGCGCCTTGTTGCCTGGCATAACCATGGTAATGGGAGTCACCCCCTCTTCTATTTGGAGTTGCATGGAAATCCTTTCTAGAGTTCCCGAGACCATTATTGTTTTGGGAAGAGTATTGCTTTCCTCCATCCTCTTTGGTTGTGGTAGTAGGGACCACTGTATTAGTAGTATTGGTTGTTGATGATACAGCAGCAGTACTTGTAGGGTTGGTTACGGTGGATGTTGTTGCCACTTCAAGGCTGGTGTTACCAGTATTTTCAACGGTAGTAGTGTTGGAAGGGCCAGATTGGAAATTTTGCTGGGATTTGCTGTGTTGGCTTGGTCTAGATTGAGAACCATGCAAACTTCCACCCACACCTCCACCAGTGTTAGAAGATGGGAGAGGCTGTTTTCTATTCAAATCGTAACCACTTCCAGAAGAACTTCCGTTATTATTTTGTCTATTTCCCGAGTATCCGTATCCTCTTCCTCTTCTATCTTGGCTGTATCTACCCTCATGGTGGCCGCCATGGCTTGATGACAAGTATGTCTGGTGCTTTTGCTGGAAGTTAGACGGCATCTGTCTCTGACCGACTTGTTTGGGATGTTGGTTGGAATTTTGGCCTTGTTGTTGCTGTTGGTGATGTTGTTGATGTTGTTGATGATGATGTTGGTGATGTTGATGATGTTGATGATGTTGATGTTGTTGGTGATTTTGTTGTTGATGATGGTTTGACTGTATTTTTTCGGACTTATTATTCTTTGAATGGCTAGGCTTGGAATTATCATCATTCCCTGTAATATAAGTACCAGCATTAGCAACTGTAGAATTTTGACCCTTCTCAGAACTATCTCTACGAGTGCCATAATATTGGTCCTTAATGCTCCCATTATTATTAGAGAAGTTTTTGTTAGAACCACTAACATTATTAGTATGCCTATTATTATTTAGACGTGACTCGTTGTTACTCACGTGACCATTACTTCCATTATGAATGTTTACAATCTCTTGAGAACTCTCATTCACATCTTTGGAATTCTTACTTATATTACTATTTACATGGTTGTCATGCAAACCTCCGCCAGTATTCGCATTTGTGGATATATATCTGTTGTGTATTTTATCCTTTTCTTTGCCTATACTGCTCTTTTGAGCTCCATTCGTTGGTGACCTTTGAAAGGGACGCCTGAACTTTCGCTTCTTATCATTAGTATGACGCTCCTGTTGTTTCTCTGCCACCATATATCTATAAAAATCTGGGACAAATTAATTTAAAAGGAATCAACACCCTTGTTAAATACGGGCATACAACACATACATTATTTATTAATTGCGTATGTTTACACCTTTTACCGTGGGGGGAGGAATTTTTAAATCTTTTGAAATTCCTAATGAGGGGCAGTCATAGGTACCTCTAATAATCAGATTAGACTTTCTTATTAATTTCAATTAATATTATATTACGTATAATTTCAATTTTTTATTAATTATTTAATATACGTATTTAATATTTTTTTAAATATATTTATTAAATTTACTAATTAATAAATTTAATTTAGTTCCCGCCTAAATTATTTAAATTACGTGTATTGTATAAATAGAATTATTACATTACAAGTCTAATAAAAATAAATTAATAACATACAAGATAAAGCCCCCTCAAATTATCTAGTGGCACCATCCGCCAAAATGTGCGTGATCATCAGTCTACATTTGTATGGTATAGTATTATTGCTAACTTAATATTATCTTATTTTAGCTGAAAAATATTGACGAAAATGTTCTAAAAGAATTCTTGTACTTATTCTAAATTCTTTTCTTTCTTTTGATTTAAATTGTAAATGCTCTCGTAGATTTTTTAAAAAATTAATCAATATTCGCCGAATTTTCGCCAATTTAATATCTAAAAGTGGTCCATGTTAACTTAGTTATCCTATTTTATTATTTTTCTTTATATTCATTGACACGCATATTTAATTCTAATACTAATTAGAGTGCCCGCCAAAATTTTTTAAAAATAAACTATGGAAGAAGAAAAATATAAATATGGTAAATTAAAACAGTGACAACTTTTGGTTGAAGTTGTAACAATTAACTAGATTGATCTTATATATGTTGAACAATATATATAATATATGCAATGTTAGTTTTCATAGGTCTATTAATAAGAGATCTTTACATTATGTATCTTTACTATAGCTAAAAACATATATACAGCTAGTCTGATTCTTCCAAATTCATTTAACTTTATCTATTTTTTTCTGTAGAAAAAAATATTATCTTTTATTTCCATCTTTATTTCCATCCAATTATAATTATTAATGTAATTTGAACTAGACAGATGAATGTTAGACGTAAATTTTGACAAATTATAGTCAAAAAAAGAAGCTTGATAAGAAAACCTAAATTAGTACAAAGAAAAAAAAATAAGAAAAAGTCAAATAATTTGAATCAAAATGGATCATTCAGAAAAGTCTGGAGATATTCCAGATATTGCTAAAAACAGTGTGTTATTACATAGTGAACCAATTGATGATAATAATAGGAAAGTATTAGGTCCGTCTAAAAATAAATTTACAGATATTACAATCAAAGAATATTGTAAGGATATTAAAAAGATGGGATTTCAAGCTACAAATATTGGGAGAGCAATTGATGAGATTAAAAAAATGTTAAGTTGGCGTTTATCAGATGAAGAGATTGAACCAGATGAAGTAGAACCATATAATAATTTAGAATATAGGAAGAATGTAAAATGTACAATTTGGTTAAGTTTTACATCAAATATGATTTCATCTGGACTTCGTGAGATATTTGTATATTTAGCAAAGAATAAATTGATTGACGTGATTGTAACATCAGCTGGTGGTATTGAGGAAGATTTTATTAAAGTTTTAGGAAGTACATTTCTTGGTGAATTTAATCTTAAAGGTAGTGAACTTAGAAATAAAGGTTGGAATCGAATTGGAAATCTGTTGGTTCCAAATCAAAATTATGTAGATTTTGAGGAATGGGTTCAGCCTCTATTGGATGAAATGCTTGAAATGCAGAATAAAGACTCTGTAAATTGGACACCTTCAAAAATGATTCATTTTTTGGGTGAGAAAATTAATCACGAAGAATCTCTATATTATTGGTGCTACAAAAATAATATTCCAGTTTTCTGTCCAGGAATTACTGATGGATCATTAGGGGATAACTTATTTTTCCACTCATATAGGAACCCGGTAAGTTAATTTTGTTCAATACTAAAGTTTTACTTATATAATACTCATTTTATGTATGTTTTACTATTATTTAGGGTCTTAAAGTTGACGTTATTGAAGATATTAGAAGAATTAATGATATTGCTCTAAATATTAAAAAGAGTGGAATTATTATTCTTGGAGGAGGAATTCCTAAACATCATATTTGTAATGCAAATTTAATGAGAAATGGAGCTGATTATGCTGTTTATATATCAAGTGCAACTGAATTTGATGGCTCCGATTCTGGAGCTTCTCCTGATGAAGCTGTCAGTTGGGGGAAAATCAAAGCTGAAAGCACTCCTGTAAAAGTTTTTGGAGATGCAACAATAATTTTCCCGCTTATTTTTTATTCTACATTTCTTGATACATAGATGTTTATATTATATTTATAGTTGATAAATTTTTTTTTAAATCATTTGGGCTTAAATACCCTAAATATGTCTATTGTACATTTTCCAAATTCATCAATAAATCTATAAATAATTACATTATATATATATATATATATATATATATAATTATAAAAAGAAAGATTATGAAATTTCAACAAAATTACATTATGCAAAAATAAATGGTCAGTGCGCATGTAATTGATTGCCACAAATAGGCGGCAAGTGCCAAATATTTGCATACGTGTTATTATTGTGACTTACCTGTATCTAATAAATTTAATTTTAGTATATTCATCTCCAGGTTGCGTCCATCTTGTTTCAATAACTTTGCCAGGTAGATTATCACTTTCACGAGTCATACAAATTGCAGTAACAAATTTATTATTGGTTTTTTGATGCTTAAATTCAATAAATTCAACTTTATTTTTCCATATTCCCACCTCAGGGTTCTTTTCTATAAAAATTTCCCCTGTTAGATCCCAGTTCATGACTTGTGTAGGTCCAAAAAATGGTTCTATCTTAATAACAAGTAATTTTTCATTAGATATCTCAACTTTCAAGGTGTAGTTTCCTTTATTAACTACCTTTCTTTTCAACATCCCAACACCCATTTTCTGTAAGAACTGTTCCATATCATCAGACTCTTCACTGATGATTTGCCAGCTTCCAACTAAATCTTGAATACATTCTATTTTTATTTGGTTTTTTTTTTAATTCGAAATTAATTTTTTCATTTTTAAACTTACTTTGATTCTTCTCATTTCTGATCAAATCATCTATCTTTTCTAATGAATTCTGATTCTTCTTTTCGTAACTCGTAAAATTCTCTCTAAATCCTGTATTACTTAGTAATTTTGGAAGTTCCTCTTTAACTATAACTAAATAAATAATATAATGTTAAATAATTTTCTCTAGTAAATTTAAAAGCTAAGAACGAGATATATAAGAAACTTACAATTTGGATTTCCTTCAATAGGTACATACAAATTATAGTCGTCGTTCTCTAATAGCTGAGAATAACAAAACATTATTTCATCATATAGTGTATTAGTGCCATTCAAACTAATTTGACCATCTCCAGGAGATTCAACTGAAGTAATACTTATTTCAAAATGCTCTCCAAACTCATAGGTCTTAACCTCACTGTAGCCCTCCTTATGTCTCAATAATGTAAAACAATCACACATGTATTTCTTTTAATATATTTATTCCTTTATAATTAACACTTATAGTCTTATTTAAAGGTATTTGTTATCATTACTCAATATAGTAATTAAAATGAACTTGGACAAAATAAATATTTAAAATTGATAATTATATTTTAAAGGTACTCCTGCTTTATACCTATTTATTTTTAATATTTTATAGATTGCATGAACTTTTCTTATTCTAAAAAGTTATGTGGCGCCTAAAGCGCATTATCAAGTTTTTATATTTTCTTTTTTATTAAGTTTAAACTCGAAAAGATGGAAAAAGGAGGGAAAGAGTGGGTGGGAGAAATATATATAAATATTTGTGAATGGGAATATAAAGAATATAAAGATTATAGTATAAAATTTGGTTTATGTTAATTAAACACAAAACAAAATTGAAATGAAAATATATGTACAATTATTTTTTGACTTTTTTTTCGATGTTCAAGACTCCTCGGGGCCCCAAAACTAAAAAAAGTACATGTAATTTAATGCCGCCAAATTAATTTTATATACAATATTAATTATTTTATTAATGCCGGTACTCGTGTCTCTTTGTCTAAAATACTTAAAATGTTTGGGCGCCAGGCAATCCTTTTGGCGGCAAACGTACAAATATATTTAAAGACTATTAGATTAATAATAATAAAAGTAAACAAAATAGTAAATGAGGGGAAATTTTATTAAATAAATAGAATGTATTTAATTAAAAAATAGGGGGAATGGAAGAAACATAGTTAAATTGACAATATAATAAACATTACATTGTGAATAACAATTGCTTGAAAAAAATTAACTTTTAAATCACATTTTGTATTAATTAGAATTAATTGAGCAAAATTTAAATAACAGTTTTTTTATTGTTTCTAGTTAAATTAAGAATAAAATGGATAAGTTCGGAGATATCTCGACTGATGCAGGAAGAAAAAAGCTTAATGACTATCTTTCAACAAGATCTTATATGAATGGAGTATCACCAACACAAGATGATGTAGAAGCATTATATATGATAATAAGGGCTGGTGGATTCTGTGATTTTCATCACATCTGCAGATATGTATCTCATATTCAAAGCTTCAGTGCTATTGAAAGAGATGCATTCCCAGGTGAATCATTCAAAAATAAATTAAAAAATAAGGGAGCTGCTAAGGAAAAGAAGTCAAACGATGATGATTTTGATTTGTTTGGAGATGATGATGAAGATATGGAGGCAGCCAAGAAAGCTATGGAAGCAAAAAAGAAGGCATTACAAGACAAGAAGGCAAAAGAAAAGCCAGCAAGCAAATCTTCTCTTGTTTTGGATATCAAGCCATCATCATTAGATGTTGACTTAGATGCTGTTGCTAAAATGATTAGAGCATTAAAAATTGAGGGTGTTGAATTCTCAGAAGGAGAAAAGAAAGTCCCCGTTGCTTTCGGTCTCTTCAAGTTACAAATGGGAGCAACTATTATTGATGATTTAGTCAACACTCAAGACATTGTTGATTCAATTGAGACTCTTGGTATGACTGATGAACAGAAGAAGAAGTTCTCTGAGAAGGATGATGCTTGTGATGATGATGAGGAAGAAGAGGAAGAGTATGGACTTGTTCAATCTTGTGAGATTGTTAGTTTCAATAAGCTTTAAGAGGTTTCAAATTTAAATCAGCTAAAATAGCTAGCTAGTATTTAATCTACTACACATAACTCCTTTCTAGTAATTTTTTTTCTGTGATTAATGTTTTTATTCTAAATTACTTATTTTGACTGTTTCTCATCTCGAATAAAATGGAGAATAACATTTTGTATTTTCTAGTTGGAGGCTTTATGTTGCTTAATTATCACTCATTTACGTTCACTCGATAATTCTAATATTTTTTTTTTGGTCCTCAATCTTGCATGGCTTAATAATTTTTAAGTGAGAACAATTGGCGCCCTTAATGAATGCCGGCAATAATGTCCCTTAAAAGAGTTGTCTTGAATTATTCCCGCCAAAATAAAGCCAATATTAAATAATATTTGATTATTAGCGGAGAAAAAGGAAAAAAAAATTAATAAAGAATAGGGTCTAATAAGAAAGTCAACATAATTAGTCAGGAGAGAAAGATATTGAGTAGAAACGGGTATTTTTTTGACTTTGGAAAGATGAGGTCTACCGAGCAAGTTAAGCTCATAGGAAAATTAGCATCTTCTGAACATACTTCAACAGCAGAGAAGCGATCTAGGATATTGAGTCATGCACCACACTGGAAAAAGTATGAATTAGCTGGTGCACTTCCTGTTGGTTCTTCAGTGAAATTAATGGCATTACATAACCAATCACTTTTAGTTAGAAGCCAGTTATTAAGCTCAGATAAACAATTGCGCCAATTAGTTTTGAATTGTTTGGGTATTACACCTGATTTAGAACCAGCTCAGTACATTCTTACTATGATTTATGAACTTGTGAGAGATGATGCTGGACAATATCACGGTTTTGTGGAAACTACCAAGGGAATTCCAATTTTTGAAAAATTTATGCAATTTTTAGAACGTCCTAAAGTTGATAGCTACCTTTCTGATAAACTCTTATTCTTCTTGTCTGGCTTAATTAGCCATTCCAATGATGGAGCTTACACAAGAGAAAATATTACAGAACTTATTGATCATTTATTTAAAACACCAGAAAACAGAAGAAGTCAATCGGGAGGTAATTATGATGAATCCTCATCATCCTCTATATTATCAGCTCCTAACGTCAGCCGAATGGAAAACTCCTATTCTACTTTGAATGGAGGTTATTGTTCTGTCATAGGTGCATTGGATGTTCTTGGAAATTTAGTAAAAATCGACTCTTATAGAATGCTTGTTTTATCTCATCCAAATGTTATTGAATTCATTTCCTCAAATCTATCATCAAGCTCACCAACATCCCATATATACAAAGCATGTGTTATTGTATGGTTACTTTCTTTTAATGAAGAAACTGTTCCTATTCTAGTTTCAAGAGACCTTATTAGACAGATTGCTAGTACTATTATTGATTGTAGATCTGAAAAAGTTGTTAGAGTTACTCTTAATCTACTTAAGAATGTTATGAACAATGATGCAGCTATTGAGAGTATAATTGATTTGGGTTTATTGCAATATCTTACTATTTTAGAGTATGAAAAATGGTTAGATCCTGAAATCTACGAAGAAATTCGCCAAGGACAAATAATGATCGACCAAAAGCTCAAACAGTTTTCAAACTTTGACAGATATTGCATTGAACTTGATAAGAAGAAGTTTAAGCGATCATTTTTGCACACAGAGAAGTTCTGGCTTGAAAACGTTATGAACTTTGAATCTGACGAATTTGCTGCTATTAAGAAACTTGCACATTTATTAAAGACTTCTGATGATCCTGTTACTCTCGCTGTTGCATGTTTTGATATTGGTGAATTTGCCAGACTTTATCCAATGGGAAAACAAATTCTAGGGAAGTTAAACGTTAAGGAGGTATTAATGACTCTTATGACTTCTCCAAATCGTGAAATTTCTAAAGAGGCTTTATTATCAATTCAAAAACTCATGCTCAATAAATGGAATCGTGCTAGTATTGGCAGTAACTCTGGGTCTAATACAACAACCACAGTCAAATCTTAGAATAAGAAGTAAAGGTGAGGATTAGAAACACAAACTAAATTTAAATAACAAAAATAGTGTAACCAATCAGAAACATGCTTTTCTCACCAAATATAATCACTAATACTCGTACAAATGAATTTTAATTTCTTAAAATCGCCTTTATTTCCCAAAATACTACTTACTTTGATAAATACACCTTCATTTTACTCTAAACTTGACTTTTTTTTAGTCTAAACTTATTTAATTTTTATTTATTTATAATGTTTGTTGCCGCCAAAAGTCTCTTTGAATATTTGCATGCATGTCCACATGCAAAATGTATTTCTAATATTTTGTCAAATAGGAATAATTGTATGACATTATATACATACATGCATGCAGAATCATGTGGATGATAGTAGAAAATTACATGACATGGCAAGATAGGGCAGGAAATGACAGAAAAAAGTATTAACAAAGGAAAAATCATTAATAAAAAATATGAAAATGTCATGAAGAAATTATAATTTTGCATGAATTAATGAAAATTTAGGAGAAAAATAAATGCAAGAATGTGATTGGAAATTAGTGACAGTATGTCGATTAAAACTAATAGAGAACCCACAAAACCAAAAAAAATGCACTTAAATAGTTACGAGTCATATTGACAGAATACAAAGTTAATTCTGAGGAAAATAAATATTAATAAAAATATTATTATTATTATTATAATATTTTTGTTATTATTAAATTGGAAGCAATATTACTAAGAAAAGTCAAAAGTTATTCAGAAATACAGAATTACACAAGATATTACTAATTCCTCTATTTGTGTATATAAAGAATTTCATAATTATTAACATTAATTAAATTTTATTTGAGCAATCAAAGAAGAAAAATAATATATATATATATATATATATATATATTTCATTCAAAACAAAGATAAAAGATGGCTAAAGGAATGCAAAGTACTTCAAATAAAATCCTTGTGGATGGTTTAAATGAACATATTACTAAAGGTATGTTAATTTTAATTTACAATATTAATATATTTATTAATTTTTGTATTCTTAAAAGACCAACTTATAAGACATTTTGAAAAATTTGGAAATGTTGAGAATTGTCAGTATATTCAAGTAATGAATTTTGCTATTATTACATTTTCAGAAAAAGGTGTTACAGATAATGCATTAAGATCACCACACGTCATTATGGGAAGAGAGGTTAATTGCAGATTATATTGTGATAAATTGGAAGACCTTGCTGGTGAGAATTCTCAAGGTACAATGTTCAGAACTGAAAAAATTTTTGTTGGAAATCTTCCAACAACGTGTTCACAAGATATTCTTAGAAAATACTTTGAACAATTTGGTCAAATAAGTGATTGCGTAATGATGTGTGATAAAAAAAGTGGTATTGGAAGAGGTAAGTTAAAAACTTTTCTTAATCAAATATTATAATTATATATAAAATAAAATCAACTTTAATATATTTTTTTCAATCATAGGATTCGGATTTGTTACATTTACAAACACAAGCGTTGTAGATGAAATAATTAGAGCTTATGATGAACACTATATAGATGGACAATGGGTTGAAGTTAAAAGAGCAAGTCCAGAAAATGCTTTAAGAGGTGGTAACATGTCTTGCAATGGTATAAGTTCTCTTAATGCTACAAATTTATCAACTAGAGAAAAAAATAATACAAGTCTTTTGATCAAAAGTTTTAATTCAAATTTGTAAAAACAAAAATAACCGTTCAACAAAAAAACTATTACTCTTCCATTTCTCCAAAAAAAAAAAAAAAAAGAAACTTATTATATATAAGTTCTATATTTACTTTGGACAACTTTTTATTTCAATGACTAAAAACTGTCATTAAATTCAAAATAGAATAACGTTACTTATTGGAAATGAATAACCTTTCTTTCTAGAATAATTCTACCTCGAAGAACCAATAAGTTACCATTTAAATAACCCATTCTTATGGTATTTTAAATCTATTAATTATTCAGTATTTTGAGTGATACTGTATCAATCTTAGAAGAGACAAAAAAAATTTATTTATTCTAAAAGAAAAAAAAGTCTGAACATGAATACAAGTAAAACAATGTCAATTTTCTAAAAATCATCAACAGTATCCATCTAATTATTATTTTACATTATATATTATATCAGTTGAAAATGCCATAAAAATCATACTCTAACTCGTTAATCATTTACTTAATTGCATGCTTTTTTTTCAATTGTAATAAAAATCATGTATTACACTACTATATTCATTTTGCCTTACCGCCAAATCCCCATTTTTATTATTTATATATTACCCATTCATTTAAAATTCGAAAATAACCCGCCATAAAAGACATGACGCGGCGCGCGAAATATTAAATAATAAGGTATCGGGTACTTATAACGTGTATTGATAAATAATTCTGTTAAAAAAAATATATATTGTATATATATATTTACATATATATATACAATATATATTTACATATACTAATCAAAATATACATTAATTCTTTAATTATTTAATAAAAATCAAACTATATAATTTTAATTCTTGGCTATAAATTAAACTAAACTATACCTATACGTCTGGCGTCTATCAATTTAATTAATTAATACATTTATTAAGTAAATTGGTATTTAAAACTATTAAAGAAATAAACGTATACGTGGAAATATATTAAATAATAAGTTAATATTATAATAAATTAATTTGGGAGGCAAATAATATATGTACGTGCACCAGTCATTAGCCTACAAAATATAAGAGCTAAGTACATGGTACTTTGCAGTGCGCATATGTATATCCATGTAAACTAAATATTATATTATATGTTTGGAAATTTGTCTGTTTTTTTTTTGTAATTTAGAGAATAAGTTTTAGAAGTCCATTATTGTGTATCAACTACAAAGGACAAGGTTTGAAAGTACTTTGCAAGAGAATTATTACAGAAATATTAAGGTACCTAGCAAAGTATAAAGGTTATTAATTATTCAAGTTTTTTTTATCCAAATTATACCAATATTATATATATATATATA
>QZWW01000027.1:0-24347 GCA_004337795.1 Cryptosporidium viatorum
TATATATATATATATTAATTATTTTAAAAATTGCTTTAGTTGTTTATGAGCTAAAATATATTATTAGTTTTTACTTTATTTCATTCTCCCCACAAATATTTTTTTTGTGCGAATTTTGAACGTTTATTATGGAAGAACTTGAAAAAAATTCCAAAAAAAATACTCAAATATTCGAGGAGAATTCTCATCTATTTCTAGAAAACATTTTAATTCCGAAAGTTAGGTTGGGAAAGTTGATTGAAAATGGGAACTTGTTAAAATTATCTAAATTAGATCAAGCCAACACAACTTCTAAAGATAATTATAAGAATAATTACGTATTTATTGTATTTTATTCAATTTCAGATGATTTGAACCATTTAGATTATGAAACTAATAAAAGATATACCATATGGAATATCACTGATCTAAAAGGTAACAAATGTAGGCTATATCTCTTCGGAGAAGCATTCGAGCAACTCCAAAATGAATTGATTGGGTATTTATATCTAATCATTAACCCATCAATAATTACTTCTGCCGGAAAAAATCATAAAAGCTATTTAAGCATTTCAAAACTAAGCCAAGTTGTTAAAGTAGGTAAAGTTAATGGATTCTCTATTTGTAAAGGGATAAATAAAAATGGATCAATATGCACAAATCCAGTCGATTCCAACTATCAAGGACAACTGTGCAAGTATCATGCTTCTTCCAAGTCAATAGAAAATTTTAAAAAAAAATCAAATGAAAATCAATTAGTGCCTTCTTCAACCTTAAAAAATTGTTATAACAACCCTACTCTTGTTGGAGAAGCAGAAAATATAAACGCAGGTTCATTTAAACAGGTTTCTATAGATAATAAGATGCAGTTTAGGAGGTTAGTGAAAACCAATTTTAATATAATTGATCACCCCGGAGCTAATGAAAACTTAAAACGTGTTAGGACGGTTCCTGATGAAGATATATCACTGAAAAACGAAATTCTTGATCTCAACGACAAATTAAATAAAGCAATTAAAGAAAATAATAATAGTGAAATACTAAGCATTCTGAGATCCCTATTAAACTTTGATACATTTAGTACATCACTTGATATCATAATTAAAAGCGGAATTATTCACTCTATTTCACATTTAGAACTAAAAACCATGGAAATCGAAACTGCAATATTTGCCTTAAGGGTCAGGCACAAGCTCTGCAATAGTAAGGGATACTGGCCGAGAATCAAAATCGAAATACCTGAAAAAAATCACAACTTTAAAGCACCAGAAGTACATATAGATGTAAATTGGAAAGATGTGCATAAAAAGATCTTGTCCTTTGAAGAAAAAATCTCTAAGGAAGAGGATGAAGAAACAAATTTATTATTAGGAAGTTTAGTAGGTAAAAGGCGGAATAACGCGAAACGGAACCCAAACTTGAATAATATTCTATCAAAGATTGACCAAGTTGTGTCGCTTAATACATCGCATGATGACGCAATTCGAAAATTGGAGTCCAGTCAACTTAAAAAAAAACTATTAGAGCTAGATAAAGTAGATAAAACAACTGAGCTTAAAAGAAATATTAGTTCGGTTAAAATTTACAATGCAGTAAAATGTAATAAGTGCGGTATTTGGACAGAAGGTAGTGAGAATCTTATTTGTAAAAATGAGCATCCAGAATCAATTATATACAATCAGATTGCAATAAAGGAATCCTGGTTATGTAAATCATGCAATGAACGTATATATAGTATAAATGGCTACTTAAATCCATATTGTCCAAAATGTAAAATAGATACGGTGTGTAACTTAAAAAGGAATTCGATTTACAAATTGAGTGCAGAATCCCCTGATCTAAAAAAAACGCTATTGATTAGGAATGGAGAGAGAATGGATGAAATAAAGCCTGTAGATTTAGTGTAAAACAATTTAGTATTTGATATATTCAGTAATCGGGATAATTATCATTAAGCCCGTTGGCATTCTTAATTTGTTCAAATGTTTGATATTTATGCTTATTTTGCCTATTATGGTATGAACTATTAAATGTACCACGATAATTCCTTCCTCTTCCTCCTGGATGTCTCCTCTGATAACCTAAATTACTTCCATGAGAAAATTTACAATTCTTAGAATTAGGTGTTTCAACTCCGTCAAGTTGACGATCAGGATCTATTTGATTTCTTAGCTCATCACGCCATTGAAATCCTGTATATCCACGTCCATACCTTCTACTTCCAGAAATATCTTCTCCGGAATCCCAATCAACACGTATTTCTCTGCCATCACAATATGAACGATTTAAGAATGTTACAGCAGCTAGGGCATCAGCATGTCTATAGAACTGGACAAAACAAAAGCCACATGGCTGCATTGTTTGATGATTTAAACCCATATAAATGGCTTTTATTGATCCACATAAACTAAATACTTCGTTAATTATTTCTTCTGTCGTAAAGAAAGAAAGATTTCCAACATAAACGGTTGTAGATTTGCTGATTTTAGCTATCCAATCATCTTTAGAATAATTCTTTTTGTCAAAATAAGAATACTCATGCCCAATTGAATGAAATAAATGTGACATTTCAATTTGTTAAAAATATTAATTTATATCAAATATTAATATTATGGCGGTATCTAGTTACCCCATAACTGCAGTTTTACAGAATAAAGTCATTAAAGTGAAATTATCAGAGGAAAT
Organism: Cryptosporidium viatorum; assembly: GCA_004337795.1. Taxonomy (NCBI): domain Eukaryota; phylum Apicomplexa; class Conoidasida; order Eucoccidiorida; family Cryptosporidiidae; genus Cryptosporidium; species Cryptosporidium viatorum. Next base: position 2,665 of record QZWW01000027.1, read on the forward strand.
TTTGAGATCTCAAAATAAATTTACTAAAATATTGTTATTTAAAATAAAAATTGATTTTTTCTATGAAGGAGGATTACTTCTAATGACTTAAATTATATTGTGTGCAAAGTTGGTAGAACACACATTTATTATTAAGCAAATTACCGACTAAAACTTTAAAGTTTATTATTTAAGTTGAATCACTATAATATCAAAGAAATTAATGCATATTGTAATCACTGTATGTAATGGTAACACCACTTGAGAGAAGATTAAATAAAAAAATTGAAAAATCACAGGAAATCAAGCTACATGGAAATAATAGGAATATATCAAAAGCGTTCGGAATACCTCCAAGATTCAGTGAATCATTAATTATGAATACTAATGAAGGTAAAAAGCTTCTTGTTTCTGCAAATTTCCCAAAAGATAAACTCAATACTAAACGCGAAGTTAATGCACGCAAAAACAAAATGAATTTTCGAAACGAATTATTAGAGAAAATAGATCGTTCTGAAAACCTTTCAGAAAGTAGTTCATATTCAGCTGAAGAGAATAAGTCCATTATAATAGAGGATAACAATTTCAAAACAAGATTAAACAAGATTGATCATGACAGCTCAAGTGAGTTCGAATCGATATTTCGATCAGTAAGTAACGACTTAGAACAACTTTCAATGCAAATGTCAGATTCATTTAATGTTAATAATAACACCGCAATTAACTTAACCTCTCCTACATTTGATGCTGGAAGTAATAACAAAGGTTATACTAACCATTTTTTAAATGCTGATAATGGTATCATTAGACCGAATATCTCAAGGGAGAGTTTTCAAGATAGTGATGATTCAATTAGTTACAGTAAATCGACCAGATCTTCAATTGAACCGTCAAACAATGGACATAATACTGTGGCAGGCCAAAAAATTAACGGAAAATATGATTATTCTAATAATTATTACGAAAACTCTTCTGTTATTAATGAATTGATTTGTAAATTAACCAAATCAATATCTAAATTAAAAAAAATGGTAATGGGAAAAGATAATTTTGCTGCTATACTTAGAGAACAGATGCAAAAAAGTAATTTTGAAATAATAAAATTATCTCAAAAGGTTGATTTGTTACAAAAAGAACTTATAAGTGCAAAAAGGAGCAAAGAGAAATACAAAGATAGCATGAAAAAACTATTGAGTGATATTCAAGATGGGAAAGTTGACGGAACAATACATAGCTACATAATGGAAATAGAAGCTATGAAAATTCAGAATGAAAGAAATATAACTAACCTTAATAATTCTGAAATTGCATTAATTCAATTGCAAACGGAAAAGAACAAACTATTAGATGAAAAGACAGAACTGAGTGATAAGATAGGTCAATTAGAAGAAAAAATACATAAACTAAACCTAGTAGTAAACCAAGTTACAGACGAAAAGCTTCATTTATTAGAGACAAAGGAAAATGCGAACAAAGAAATTGAAAAATTATTAGAAAACATTAAGTCGTGTAACGATGAAAATAAAATATCATTAGAGGAGCTTAAAAGAGGATATGAACTGAATAATGTATTGCAAGATCATGTAATGTTATTAAAAGCTCAACTAGAAATTTCTACAGAAGAAAAAACAAACCAAGAAAAAATTATGAAAGATTTAAAAGATGAAGTTGAGACTGTTAGACAAAATATGAAATCATTAGAACACAGAGAGTCTATCTTACTTTCCGCATTAGAAGATAGCTCATATAGAATGACTGATATAGATAAGGCTTTGGAAGAGCAAAAATTAGAGTATGAAAATATTATTAAGAAGGAAAATGATAAATATATTGAAATTCTACATACATGTAAAAAACAAACAGAAGAAATAGAAACATTAAAAGAAAAGTTGGAGAAAAAAATTATTGAAGAAAAGGAACAAATCAAAGTAAATGAAGAATTAAAGCGCAAATTTGGTTCATTTGAAAGTCATATCAGGAGATTATTAGATGCCAGGGATAATGAAATTATACAATTAAATGATTACATGGATGGAAAACTTAGAAAAAAAGACGAAGAAAACAATCAAAAAATTCAAGAGATTTGTAAAATACAACAAGAAAGAGAAAAACGATTAATTAATCAAATGTTAGATCAACACGATGGTTTTGAAAGGAAGAGGATTGAATATGAACACGAAATTGATTTAATTAGAAACAACTTCACAGAAAAGTTAGATAAAGCAGTAAAACTAGAAAATGAGAAACAGCTTAGACTTACAGAAACTTTAGTGAATAAAGAGCATGAGTTAATGATTAAGGAAAATATTATACAGGAAATAGATAAGAAAAATATGTTGATTGAACAACAGTTAAACAATACAAAGGCATGTTTAGATGATCTATCGAAGGAAAAGAATGAAACCGTTGAAAAACTATTATCGTTGGAACAATGGGGAATTTTAATTCAAACAATGAATCAAATGAATCCTGAACTGCAAAATTCACTTAATACGAGGTTAAATGAACTCAGAAACAAAGTTGAACGATTAGAAAAACAAGAAGACACTTTGAATGATGCGATTAACCGTCGTTCATCTATTAAAGGCAGGAGTGAAAATGAAATTTTATCAAATAATGATAAATCATTGAATTAATATATTAAATTAACGACTTATTTAAATAGGACTTATAATTTTTGAAAGTTCATTATCATCAATCGGATCGCGTCTGTTAGGTTCGCACGAAAATAAATTACCATTAAGAAATTCATACTCACAATAATAACTTATTTTTATATTCCTTCCAATAAACCTCATTTTAAATAAATCTAGCTTGGCTTTTATTGCGCTTTCAACATTATAAAAAAAAATAAATGCTCTTCCGAAATAAGGATCATTAAATTGATCTTTGCTAGGAAGAGCTTTTTCGGGTATTGGAATAGTGGTTTTGTATATTTCTCCATATTTCAAACATTTTCCGTGAATTTCTTCATGAATAGAAGAATAAATACTTGGAATCAATAGCTCCTCAACCGTAAGAATATTTGAAAGTAAAATGCAACGGGATGGCTTCTGAGGAAGGAGTAAAGATTTCACACATGTATTATGAAGATTTTTAAATTGTTCTGTCTCCAGTAACAATTTGTTATTTTCCCTAACTACTCTTAACATATTTTTAAGATGATCGTTAATAGCATGAACGACTTTTGAATTAAAATTTTTTATGTTCAATATTTGAATTTCTGTCCCAAGTTTGTAGATAACTTTATCATTAATATTTGTGTTAGAATCTATTTCGCATATTGCCATTTTGTATTTATTACGGTAATCAATTAGCTCTAGTATTTCAATACTTTTGATATCAAAAATTTCTTTAATATCATTTAAGACAAATTTCTTATTTATTCCAATAATTAGAATAGTTTCCTTTTTTTTTAATATTAAAGGAATATTGTTAAAATATGGTGATATAATGGCTGTACTTTGCGTAATTTGATTAATCAAAGCAGAGTTATTTGATGGTTGATCTCCAATGGTATTTTCACTAACTTTAGGTTTTCCAATTCTTAGCAAATTTCCCTTAAGGCTAAGTAAATTATTGAGTCTTAACAAAGTATTTGCTTCTTCTATCGATCTACACTCACAAAATGCATACTTGCCATCAGAATTTATCCATGCAGATATTACTGGATTTTCATTAGTATGAGATACATGATTTATCATAGAACGATTAATATATTCTAATAATTCTGTGACTGTTATCCCATGCGGTAAGTTCCCAACGTAGACTTCTCTTAGAGGTTTTGAAGCCGATGAAACAGAATTTAAATAAATAGGCCCTGTAGGTATTATTTCTGTTGATTCACAATGATTTATATCTGAAGACTTCTCAGAAGAATTAATGATATATTTATTAGGAAAATGTTTTTTAAAGGAATTTTCTTGGAAATATGTGGCATGTTCTCTGACCAAATTTTGGCCTTTAGTAGCAAATTCAACACTATTATTTTTAAAATTAGTTTGAACAATTTCATTTATAAAATGGTTATCTGCATCAGATATAATAAATGCGCGAGTATCTTTATTAAATTTTAAAGAATCAGAACAAGTCAATTCATTCTGATTTTTAAGCTGCATTCTTTTTTTTACAACAGTAAAATAGGATAAATCTGTTTAAACTACCCTTGAATATATTGTTTATTTATCATTTTCAAATTCAATATATGTATAAAGCGGTATATTTTTCTTGTCAATAAATTATATCGTTTTCTAGTTCAAACTAGCGAAAACTGTAATGACATCTATTCAGAAGGAATATATAATTGGATGTGTTGGCAAGCCTTCTTCCGGGAAGTCTACATTTTTCTCATCTATTACTGATAGTGCAGCCAAAATAGGTAATTATCCATTCACTACCATTGAGCCAAATGTTGGAATAACTCATTATATTTCGGAATGCCCATGCAAGAAATATAATGTAACATGCAAACCTAAGTATGGAAATTGTAATAATGGATACAGATATATACCTGTAAAGATTTTTGATATTGCTGGATTAATACCTGGTGCTCATCTTGGAAATGGACTTGGGAATAAGTTTCTTGACGATCTTAGGCATGCACATGTTTTGTTACATATAATTGATATTAGTGGAAATACAAATGAAAAAGGTGAACATACAACCAACTATAACCCAATAAATGACCACGAGTGGCTTCGAATAGAAATTGAAATGTGGATTTTTAATAATATTAATTCTAACTGGTCCAGTATTGTAAGGAAAAGCAAAACATCAGACATATCAATTTGCAAACTTTTATTAAATCAGTTTTCAGGATATGGATGTAATGAGTTAATGATCAACAAACTTGTATCTTCAATGAAGCTCAGAGATTCTGTCGATTTTTCAAACTGGGACAAATCAGATATATTAAATTTAGTAAGGCAATTCATTAAAATCAGATTTCCATTTGTGCTTGTATTAAATAAGGCTGACATAATGAGTGAGAACTGTGATTCAAACATTGTAAAATTTTATGAAAAGTATGGAGATGATCATGAGATTGTAGTAGCATCATCTTTAGCTGAGTATTTTATCAAGAAGATGGTTAGACAAAGCTATATTAAACTAGTATACGATAACGATAATTACAATTATTCTTCATTTATCACAAGTGAAGATATTCATATTGAAGAGTCTCATACTCTTAAGTTGATGGACGACAAGTTAAAATCAAGATTAGAAAATATTAAAGATATGGTACTATTTAGGCATGGAGTCACAGGTGTACAAGATGCTGTTAATAAGGCTGTCGATTTATTAGGCCTAATACCAGTATATCCTGTAAAGAACATAAAAACTTTTACGAACAATTCACATAACGAAACAAACGATTTCGCATTTCAAGATTGTATTCTTGTTCCCAACGGGATTACTGTTAAAACGCTGTTAAAATTTTTGCATATTGAGTTAGAGAAAAATTTGGTAAATATAGAAACTTTAGGAGGGGTTAAGATATCTGAAAACCATATTTTGTCTAACAAAATGAATGTAATAAAAATTACCACAATTAGCTATGATGAGAAAAAATAGTGAAAAATTTTAGTTAGATTCTTCAGCACTTTGAAAGCGAACGAAAGTTAAATATAAATTCCTTATTTCATAATGTTTTAAGGCATCTATTAATTCAGAATTGGAACTACACATAACCTTCGCTCCTGGTTTACTGCAATATTCTTCTTTATCTTCTTCGTAGACTTGATCAAATATCCCACCTTGGTTAAGAACGAAATTGTCTGAAAAAACGCCTTCGGGAGTTCTTATTTCTATCTTTCTATTATTATTGAAGGTATCAATATGATTTCCAAAATAATAATCAATTGAACTGCATAATGTGTATCCAAGAGGACATACACATTTGGTTTTACTATTGCCTTCATTTAAATTTTGTTTATTTATTTCAGTTGGCTTACAGTTTGTATTTTTTAATATTACAGTTTGTATTAATTTAAATAGCAATTCTGGATTAATTATTTTAGAAAATGTATTATTTTCTCTCATTGAATTAGAATTTACTGGTATATTTGTATTTTCTATATTTAAGTTGGTATTAGTTGAGCTGCTGAGGTTTCTTGTTAAGAAATCTTCTATTTGGATAGAAGAATCTTGTTCAGTATTGTTTTGAATAGTTATTTGGCTTGAAGGAAATGCACTTTCCAAAAAATCGTTGGTTTCATCTTTGTTTGTACCAATTATTTGTTTATCATTTTCTGATAACTTATTATACAACATTCCCTTATTCTCATTTGTAGGAAGTGTTACCCAAACGATAATATCTTTCACTAACTCAAAATCATCAAATTTATACTTAGACAAGATAAAATCAATATAACTTTGAGTATGGTAATTTCCATCACCTCCAAATACATTAAAATTGAAGTTAAGTCCATAAATATACTCACTATTCCGCGTAATAATATCTCTTACCGTATTAAATAAATTTTTTATTACATTTGAAACAGAATCGTCTTTAACATTATACATTTGCAATTTGGTAAATGTTTCTTTTATATGATTTTTTATACCTTCGCTATATATTAAGTTAACGAGTTCTGTAGATGTATTATCTATTGATAATGAATACTTAGTTTTAGGGCACTCTTTTATATCCAAACATTCTTCTTCCATAAATAGCGAATGTTCCTTGCATTCACCAGATACAACTTTCCTTGTTTTGAACCTTGTACTAAATATTGGTGTGGCCTCTAAATCATTAGTTGATGATTTACATGGTGAACTACATCCTGACCAATCTGACCAACTAGAAACCATGCATTCACTTTCTACTTTACAGAGTATATAAGCATTTTTACAATCTGAATCTAAAGGTGTTGTTACGTATTTGTCCCAAACTTTAGTTTTGCAGTTGTATAACCTTTTTCCCTTTGCCATTATCATCAAATTTTTATCAGAAAATACATCTGTTTGTTCATCACAAATTTTTTTTAAGTGTGTTTCCCAAGATGTTTTATTATTTTCAATTACTGTATTATCGCACAAACTAACGCCATTGGGACACTCGCATGCTCCTTCAATTAAATTATACTTCATTTCTGATTTTTGAAGTTCACATTCTTTAATTTCGTTAATAACTTCTTTATCATTCAAATTTTCAGAAGATATTAATAATTTTGGTTCGTTATCAATATTTTCATTATTTGCTGTTGGAGATGTTGAAAACGAAGGTATTTTCTCGCACATTCTCTTTTCCTCTAGCTTAGTTTGAGCATAAGTGCAGTTTCTGTTGGTTAGTTCTCTTGTTCTCTTTTGAACAAAATCTCCGTCTTCGTTATTACAACTAGTCCATTCAGACCATTGTGAAGTTTCGCAACTTTTGCATTTATCACTTGTTAAGCGTAAGCATTTCCTTTTTAATGTCTTTTTGCTTTCACATTTAGAATCCTTTACTTTTCCCTTTTTATTTGATATTAAGTCAACAGTTTGCTCCTCTGTTCCATGATTATCGCAATTTGCTGTACAGTTTTTCCAAAGATCTTCCTTAGGAGATTGATATTCACAACAACCTATTTTTGATGCGCATCCCTGAGTTTGAACTTGTATCTTACATTTTTTCAGTATTTCTTTAATTTCAAATTCAGATAACTGAGAAGACTTGTCTATTAAATTTGCATTGATTCTTCTTCCTCTTGTTTGAATTCCCCATCCACATTCATTTGTACATGCACTCCAAGTTGACCACTCATTATAGTAGTTGCAGTTTATCGAAAGTATATCAGGGTTATCATGCAGTAAAAAGCTGTTATTCCAAAATTCAAAAGCAGCATTTTTGTCATTATTATCAAGTATTTGAAGGCTATTATTAGAGGTCTTAAGGTAGCTTGTTTGATTTAATGTTTCAATTGTTTCTATAATTGAAAAAATATCTTCGTTCTCATTATTTACGTCAATATTTTCGATAAATTGAGTCAGTATAAATGGACTACCCCTATAACCATATGGCCTTATTTCATTTCGCGATTCGCTCAAAATTATGATATCTAATTCATCGTTAGTAAAGTTTCTTCTTGGGAAAAGTTTTTCTAACAGTTTAATTTTCATATTTGGCATTATTCCTGAATTAGATTGTAACATGACCTCTGTAGAGTTAGATTCTAAAGGTTTAATCCATGTTACAAATCCATATGAAGAATAGTCTCCTAGGTTTACTACAAAATGACTATCGTTAGTAGCCTTCATCTCTTTTAAAATTTTGTTCTTTATCTCTATATTTGATTTATTAAATATTGTATATTCAACGTTTGATTTGAGATTTGGTTCAAAGGTTAAATCATCATAAATTACTGAAAAATCAACAGTCAAAACATTAAAACTATTGTTAATTGCCTGTAAAGTATCGTATTTTATTTTCTCATTACTTATATTAAAATTGTTGTGATTAACTTCTTGTCTTGTAATATTTGTAAAGTTCTCAGGATTATTACCATATTGTGAATTCATGTGATTATCAAAGTGCTCCGAAATAACCTGTTCGTTTTGCAGAGAATCCATTTGATATTGATTTGAATTATTCGAGATTTCGCCAATTGGAAAATTAGTTTCTGAGTAATGTTTTATTGATGATATACTGCCATTTGAATCAATATACAACTGACTATTATCATTGTTTGCAATATTTAAGCTATTAAACTTTAATTCTTGATCAGTTGATATAGATGAATTATCAGGTAAATCATCTACATGATAATCTGAATATTTAGTAGTTACATTTATATCATTTATTTGATTATTTGATTTGATCAATTTTTTATTTTCATTTTCGAACCTACCATTTCCTTCTATTTGATTTAAATCCACTTTGTTTGCGTCAACCAGATGAAATTCTACATCCCATGGCTCCAAAGATAAAAATATTGTCAAAAAAAAGGAAATAACAAACTTATTAAATATACCTAACATTGTTTTTCAATTAATGGCTAAATTTCTTTGCTTTAAGTCAAAATACATGTGCATACAGTCCATTCACACAAATTGCGGGAATAATTTTGTATTGATGACTGATTTAGGAATGTATAATACAAAGGCCTAAAAAAGAAAAATAATTATTATTCAGATAAACTAAACTGTTTTTATTTATAATATAGTTAGAATATGCAAAAATATACATATATATTTACAATTTCATAGTTTAGCGATTAATTATTTTTTTAATCTGTTTCAACAAAATTGAATTTTAATAATAGCTTTCGGGCGGTAAATATTCAAACGGTTTAATTTGATAACTGTTTTCGAATTTTATCATATTATAAATGTTTTGGGCACTATTATTTTACACAATAACTGTAGTCTTAGGAGTCTCTATACTCCATTCGCTCAAGCTTATTAATTTTGGAATTTACTTAGCAAATTATATTACCAACAATATTTTATTAAGCGTCAAAAGTACCAGATCACAGAATATTTACTCACTCATTATTGGTCCCTCTGGATCAGGAAAGACTACACTATTTTATAAGGTAATTTTCTAACTACTCTAAGTTATTTTTAAATGTGCTTTAGATTAAAAAAAATAAAATCACAAAAACAACAACTTCAATTATTCCTGGAGTGACAAAAGTTAAAGATAATAGATATTTGGTCGATATCCCCGGGAATAGAAGAATTATTAATGATTTTATTCTTAAATATCTAAACAACTCCGTTTCAATAATTTTTGTAATTGATAGCAACGACAAATCATCTTTTAAAGATGCTGCAGAAGTTTTGTTTTCAATTATCAGAGAAATTTGGAAGATTAAAATCTATGAAAATGATGATTCCGAAACTAATAAACAAATATACAAAGTGCTAATATTATGCAACAAATCAGATCTAATTTCTTCACGAAGCATATCATATATTAAAGATGAATTAGAACGTAGCATGTAAGTTTCTAAAAAAAAATAAGGTTAAATTTTGACATAATGTAGAGAGCGATTGTTTAACATCCATTATTGCAACTTTGACCACGGTTTATCTGATTTAATTGACAATAACAAACCATTTAGTTTTGAAAATTTACATAATATAAGTTTTCAATTAGTGAAACTCAGCATTAAATATTCATATGATGAATTCAAACATAAAATTGATTCATTTCTATGATAAATTCTTACTAAATTTAATTTTCTATTTATCTTAATTTCCAGTTTTTTTCTTTTTTTTTTTCAGCAGCGCTAAATATTCTTACATCTTTTGCACCGTTCGATGCATTGGGAAACTGATAAATTATATATAAAATTGTCTGACAGCCTAAACAAATATGGAATAGGACCACACATAATAAAATCCTTCCATGAATATGGAATTACTCGATCAGGAGATAAAAATCCTATAGATTATTTAATTGGAGAATATTCCCAAGAGCCTTTTTACAATAATTTAATACCGCATTGTAGTATTTATCCCAAATTTGAATATGAATCCCATTTAGACAAAATAAGGAGGATAAAAGTATCAAAAAACTTAGGAGCGTCGTTAAGTAATAGAAAGCAATTAATAATAATATTTTTTGTTTCAATCGATGCATATGACAAAATATTAAGTTCAAATGAACTTGATATTAAGGATTATTTTGGGCATAATGTTATTGACTTGTTATTTTTTCAAACTAAAAAGTTTGCTTCTATTGTGGGAGCACGTTGTGTAGTTGTTTGGATAGGTATAAGAGATTGCCTGTCTCAGGATTCATTATTTAGTGAGGGAACTCGGGAATTGAAATCTAACAATGGGATTGAAGACAATAATAAGCCAAGACGAAAGTTTATTGACAGATCATGCTTAGATAAATGTATAACAAATTTGTTGGTTGATTATTCTATTGATAGTTTTGAGGCGAAAAACGAATTTGAGGCAAGCCAATATTTGTTAAGTGTAGTTTCTGGGTTACACGAAGTTCAAAAAAGGCCTATTTCTTCAAAGTACAAGCCAAAAAATACATCAGGAACAAATAATAATCCATGGATTACTCAAATTATGCAAATACCTGGGCTCTCAGATGATTCTGCAAGAGGAATAGAAAACGTTTACAAGACTCCAAAAGAATTAATTAGATACATAAAAGGTAATATAGCTAAGCAAAGATTAATTTCAAGTAAATCAAATTTGTTATCTGAGAGCTTAGATGGGTATTCTAACACATTAGATATCGAAAATTCTTCATGGTTCAATAAGCTTGCTAATATTACATATTTTTGCTCAAAAGGCTTCTGTATCCGTAAGTTAGGTAAGGCACGAGCCAGGAAGTTAGTTATTTTGTATGGAAATTTATCACTTCCATCAAAAATGATTGGGGACCAAATTTAGTCATTTAATGTTAAGGTTTTGAAAATATAAATTTCAAAATATTAGATTAATGACTATTTTTCGGAATATATTTAATAAATTTTTTTTTGTTAAAGCAACAGTATTGTAATTTGTTATAAAATATTCATCATATAACATGAATTTATTATCTTATATACAAAATCTAGGAATTTTGCTAACAAATTATTTTTTAATACAATAAATTCTTGAATATTTCTTATACAGATTTTGTGTAAGAATCTTAATTATGCGAAAAAAATGAATATCATTATCCTCAAAAAAGCTAGAATGATTGTCGGAAATCTTTATTTTCAGTAGGAAATACTGCAACAAATGAAACTCAAATTTGTTCAGTTCTGGATTAAGATTGAAATACGAATCTGCGGGCCAAAACTATATAAGATCGGTCATTTATATTTTTGAAATAGAAAGTCTAAAAGGATCAAATAGGGAATAGACTAGATTGAAATAGACAAAAGCATCGGTAGATGAATATATGATAGCAACTTATTTAGTATAAATTTATCACTAATTTTGATACTAATCAAAGATACTATTGTTCTACGCTAGAATTTTATTTAGACTTAATGTTTGTGTTCAGAATTACAACACTCATTTGAACAATCTGGCTCCCCCTTAGGCTCTTCATCATCCTCATCATCAGGAATATCATCATCGAAATTCATATCTCCCATACCACTCATATCACCAAGTTGGCTCAAGTCAAATCCACCCATTCCGCCCATTCCACCCATTCCACCCATCATCCCATCCATTCCGCCAAACATGTCAAACTTGCTAGATGGGTTTTCCTCTTCATCTGTATCTATCCATCTATTCCAGTCGCATTTAAGCCAGTTCTTTGTTTTTGAGGAATCTTTTACAATAGAGCTCCAACGCTCTTCTTCTTTTTTTGTTATCATAAAGTGGAGAGATCTCGTAACTTGATATCTACTCTCCTCTTTGTTAATAGGTTTCAAAAAATCTAGCCTGAATTCATATTCATTATTTTCTACATTGGCATGAAATTTCAAATATTGTTCTTCCAATTCAACCTTAAAATCCTTGAGATCAGGCAAGTCAACTGTGACAAAAAGTGCCTTTTTTGTTTGTGCCCACAAGACTGTTGGAAATAGCATTTTGCAAAACGATGGTTGTAGAGTACTTATTCTCCGAATAATGCGAAATAACTTGACTATTAATGTTACTTTGACAAATAAATGAGACGGGGGTCACTTACTATTAGTGCGGCAATTTGGGGGGTTCTTATACTGAACAAAATTCAACTAGATAGAAAGAAAAGGGTAAGGAAATGAATAAAATTGTATAAAAAAAATCAATAAAATCAAATGAGTAATATATCAATAGCATTTCTCTTAATTATTATAAGCTCAACAAATTAATAAAAAATCGATTATGGTACCGTACCCATATTGTATTATTTCCATTTACAAAGTTTTGATGTGCAAAAATACCGCCCGAACATGCCGCTTTGTGAGATTTATTGGGGGAGAATCGTTTTAGGCATGTACCTAATAGGATCTAATTGATCGCAATAATATTATTATTTAGAAAAACTAATAAAAATAAAATATTTATTCTATAAAGTACAAATGCCTAAGTAGTAGCTATATAATAAAGAAGTGTACCAGCTTTATGAAAAAAACCTTGATATGAGCTAGTTGATTCAGAGTTGAGCAATTAAATTGGTATATATATAGGGGAAATTCGTGCTATTATACCTTTATTTTGTCTGATTACCTACATATGAAAAGAGTTACTATAAATATTAATACAATTTTTATAACTACTCAAAAGTTTATTTAAGCTAATTTCTTCTGAAACGAAGTTCAAAAACAATCAAACATAATATAGCTAAATAACGAATATGAATTCATATACTGCATTTTGTATGATGGCACTTGTTAGCGGTTCAAATGGTATAATAAGTCTAATTATGGGTGGTTTATACTTTTTTAGAATTCTGATTTTAGAGTTGCCATCAGAACACAATATTGCTGATTCCGTAGCATTACTATTAACGGGTGCATGCTATATAGGGTTATTCATCTACTGTATTATCCAAATTTTCAAAAAAAAAATCTGGGCAACAGCTAATTTTTCTTCAGTTGAAATGAGACCTTTGTTGAACAATTGAAATTATAGCGAAACATTTAACTCGGGCCAATTAAATTAGTATTCTATTGCAAAGTTGAGTTTTTGTAAATATTTGGATCAAGCAAAAACTGAAGAGCGAAAAAAAAAATTATATTCAAAAATATGCATAAATTAGTGAATTAGGATAAGCTTTTATTCACATCATCAATAATTATGGTACAATTTTGTTTTTTTTTCGTTGATCTGAATTAAATAAGCATTCTAGTTTAATTTGTCTTTCCGCCTTAAATGTAGAATTTAGGTGCAGTTCAAGTATTATTACCGGCAAAATTTTTTTTTGTGTTAAAATAACCATACAAAATAATGAAGTGAATGTATCCAGGTAATAATTTTTTAAGTATATGTATTGCTCTTTTTTGTGAGTAATATGCGCAGTTCATGAACATGCTTCCAAGAGAAACAGATTATTTTATCAATGATGAAAACAACTTTGGCTCCTTAATTAATAGTAGTTCCAATATTGAGCAAAAAATGAATATAAGCGATACAGATTTAATGGAATCAAAAAGTTTAAATAGAGCGGAGAGTAAACAAAGATTTGAGCTGAAATTGAGTATAAATACTCAGAAGGAGCTTTCTATTGATCAATTTTTGCCTAATGATCAAACCTATTTAAGAGAACAGTCTAAATTTGAAAAACCAAGTTTCGCTTATCTCAAACCTGAGCCTTCATCAATATCTTCTATCTCTAAGGAGATGAGGAGATTATGCTTTATTTTAACTGCTTTATTTGATTCGAAAAATAGTGGTTACTCAGAATTTACGGAGGAACAATTTAGATGGCATTGGATTAATATTTTGAAATGTACTTCAATAGAGGAGTTCAGCCCATACCAAGTTATTCTGTCCCCGTTTGAAACCAACGATTTAAATTTAAAAACAATAGAAAAAGTAATTTGCGACCTTGATGCATATTATAAACTTAAACTACATGAAAAAGAAAATAAAGTTTTAAGAGGTGTATCTAAAAGGGGATGTAAGAAAAAAAGCGACACAATTACATCTGTAAAATTTGATCAAACATTAGCTAGTATTACCAATTGTATGAAACAAGGAGAATTGAATAAAACAAAAGACGAGATTTGTAAGAACTCAAAAAAATTAGCGTATGATTGTTCTTCTAAGAAAAAAATGAGTAAGCCGGGTAGAAAGTCTACATCTAAAGAAAATGCAGCGAGAATATTACGTATGTGTTTAGCTTCTAGCGTTTCAGAGACAAGCAAAGCTAAAAGCAACATTAAGGAAAATAATACCGACGAACTTTCAAACACAAGTTCAGAAAGTCATGAATCAAATGATCAGCATAATAATAAAGAGGTGGAAAATGATAGGTTTCAAATAAATGTCTAGTGCTGAACAAAGCCAAACATGGGCAGAAGAGACGGCATTATTGAAAGCGAGGTAAATGTTCAAGGACATCTTTCTTTGCTAGATAAAGAAACTTCTGAATCTTTAAATTTACCAGTTCAGAATTTTTAGTTTGTAGTTCAATTGGGAAGAATATTTCAAACGATATTGTCAAAAATTCTATAAAAGTTATCTAGGTGTTTATGTTAAATTGTCTCCAGAGAACGCATAAAGTTCTTTTACAGTTATTAAAGGCAGAGAAAATATTTTAGATTCCCTTCAAATGGATTAATATATTTTTTTTTTTTTCAAAATGCGTTTAGAGATGTGATTAAACGATATATTTAAACCTATGACCCATTAGTTCTAATGCCTAGTTCATATCTGCCTAAAGAAGGTTCTGTATTATAACAAAAACAAAATTATATTGAAAGAAAAATTAAGTTATCTTTTCTATAGTGAAGATATAGGGAAGCGTTCGAATGATAGCTTTAAGTGGAATGTAATAACAATTTGTATTACAGTTTGTAAATAGGTTCATATTGCTATAAAACTCGCTTTCTTGGATTAGTTACCTCTCGTTTAGCTCTACTTTTTTTTTGAGACAAATTTGATGGATCAATTATTTTCAATGTTGGATGTATGTGAGAACTATTTTCAATTTTAAGATTTTCTGAACTACCGTCCGCAGAGCATTTATCCTTGTTTTTTATATCGCTATCAAGCTTTCTTGATTCAAAATCTAATTTGCTTTTCCTGATATTCTTACTTGAGTTACTTGAAGAATGCGTATTTGATGCCATCTTAACACCAAAGTCTTCGAGTTTCAGTTGATAAACATCATCTTTGATTGATTTCTCTTGCATATACAGTTGTTTTAGCTCTTTGTGCCTTTGATTCATAACCTTACTTTCTGTTAAGCATTCCTTTCTCGATTTTCTATTGTTGAACCAAAAGTTTAAGCTTTTATTAATTAATTCTATTTGAACACTAGAGCTGCAAATAGAAAAACGAATAATTTTATCAATATCTGTTAATTTTGTCAATTCAAATAATTCACAGTTTTCTTCATTAGTATATTTATCGTAAATTTGTAACCGTGCAAAATCTTTAATTTCTTTCCAGTCATTTTTAAGATAGAGCCAACACATACGGCCCTCCCCAGAACCAGTCATTTGAGTGGAAATTCCATGAATTTTTTTTGCCTTAATATCAAGTGTCTCAACTAAGTCCTTTCTAAATGAAACATAACAATACGTAGTCCTACTCATATTGAATAAATCAACAAACTTTTTAATCATCCAAATTGGCATTGCAGCGTCAAAAGAGTAAATATGAGTAACCGGTTCAAAAGTTTCTAATATTGTCGCGTCACCTTTAAAAAATCCAATATTGACTTTCTTATTTAATTTCGAATCTGTAGAGACTGTAAGATTATTCGAATTTTGAGTATTAAAATTTGTAGTTTTCTTTCTAGATTCCAAGATATGTAGATGGTTCGAGAGAGATAAAAAAAATGCTTTCTCATCGAGTTCAATACCTATACTTGAAAATAAATCACTTTGAAATGAAGCAACAATATTTGGTACTCCCCTACCAGATCCTATATCTAATAAGATTGAGGTATTATCCATCCCATATTTAGTCATTTTTAAAAATATTTTTTTCAAGCCCTTCTCCCTAATCTCTCCATACATTCCTTCATCTGAAGTTCCTAAATCCATATTTACTCCTCTCCACAAAAATGAGGTACATGTACATTTAATTTTATTACAACATTTATTCGGAATTAACTTTTCATCAACATTAATAGTCATATTCTCAGTGTTTGAACAAGATGAAGGGTGATTTTCTTTATGTTTTATCCCTGGTATTCTCCCTGCCATCATTATTTTGTAATTAATATAGATATAATAAGTAACTTAGACTGTTTTAAACCGATTAATTGATTCAAAACACATATATAATAGTTTAATGAAATCAGTTTGGCCAACAATATTTATGGTTTATTATTTTTCCTGTAGTAGATCACATTATTTGCACATCCAGTAAAAATATACTTCCACATACAGATTTATTGCCGCCAATGTTTTGAATATAAAAAAACAGTGACATGCGTGGTATTGTTTTAATGAGTTTAAATCAATACATTATCAAAGCACAAGCTTCCAATATTAAACAAATATATTCTGTTAAGCTAAACAAAATGAATGACACATTAAGGTTTACAAATATTAGTCTAGATTTGTAGATATACTTTTTAAAGATTAGTGAGCAAATGGAATTCTGTGGAAATTGAAACTTCTTTAGATATTGATTTCTTCGAAAAAAGTTCTTTCATAAAATAAAATGATATTTAATTATTATTAAAAAATACTCTTATTTTTGAAAAAAAATTATGTTAATCTTAAAGCTAGTTTATAATTATGAAACAATAATTTCTTAGACTTGTTAAATACTTTAATAATACTAAAAATAACAAATGAATCGTTTTACTTAAATTTTTTAAAATTATTTTAAGCGATTTAGAGCTATAAATTTCTGTGTGGGTTATTTTATCATTTTGTTTCCAAACAATAGAAAAATACAGGCTACAATTTTTAGTTCAAGTAAATCTGGTAAAACTGACGACCTTATATGAGTGAGGTGTACATTTGTTTTGTTTCGCATCAAATTAAACTTATTTTTTAAATATATTTTGTTTCAGCTGATCATCTAGAAAATGATGAATTT
Source organism: Cryptosporidium viatorum (assembly GCA_004337795.1). Taxonomy (NCBI): domain Eukaryota; phylum Apicomplexa; class Conoidasida; order Eucoccidiorida; family Cryptosporidiidae; genus Cryptosporidium; species Cryptosporidium viatorum. Next base: position 20,245 of record QZWW01000027.1, read on the forward strand.
TATTTCCTTGTTTCAGAGTGTTTACAAATAATAACATATTTTAAATTCCATCGTTACTTTAAAACTAACGAGTCATGTTTTAGAGAGCAAATTTATTCTTTAAATTGAAATCAAAACTTCTGAATCAAAAATTTTCACTGGATTAATAATTTAACAAAGATTAAAAATATCGACTAAACTTGGTAAATTTTTGAAATTCAAATATTAAAAGTTATCTTTCATAGATCTCTAAATTATCTCAAGAATTCTATCCAAATAGGAATAATAAATTTTGAATTAATTAAAAGATAAATTGGTTTTCTTTTTTTTTTTTCTTTCTACTAAATGTATTGATATCTAGCGAAAAAAAAATCTTTTAAAATTTCATACGAAATTTTCATCAAAAACATGGAATAAAATGAATTTTTCATTTCTTATTAAAGTTAAACAAAATGGATGAATACCAAAGCAATTTTTGATTTTTGAACAATGAAATAAATTATTCAATCCTAATGTATGAGTATGTTTGAGGAAATGTTATTAAGCAATTATATTTTCGTTGTTACCTTTCAGTAGAATATTTATTTTTTTCAAAATAGATAAAATTAATTTCTTGAAAGCAGCATTTATAATTTTGAATTTTCTTACAATTTACTTTATTAATCATTTTGCAAGTGGAATGAATCGTTTAAAGTACGATTACTTTTACAATTAACCATATAATCAAAATGCTCCCCTATCAACCTTTTATACTCTCTCTTTCTCCAGCTTAAGTAATCAAGTTCTTTACTTGAATCATCATTATCATCAACTCTTGAAGATTTATCTTGCTTGTTTTCAAGTTCACATTTGGTATCTAATCTAATACGGTTTAAATCAGAAAGTCCGTCTTTGAAGTTCAAACTATATTTAATTGATTCACTTATCACTTTTGAGCGATTCTTTTCTTCAATGATTGTCTTTCTTCGCAACCTTGATATATATTTTGGCTGATTCATAATTATTACCTTTGTAATGAACCGCGTTAATAAAGCTAAATCTAAGTACAATTCATATAGTATTTTACTTTGTACGCATGTAAAAAAATTTCATGAATTAAAAAACAACTGTTTTCAGAGAGAATGATCAACTATAGTATATCATCTCTTTTCGCAATTGAATGTAGAATTACGGCATGAAAAGAAATTGCTGAATTAATAACAAATTGACTCATCTGTTTCTAACGAAAAGCTTTTTCAAGACTAGATTCAAGGAACTTAATTCAAATATTTAAAGAAGTACATTAATACTGTTTTTCTAATTAAATAATTAAAAGTATGTTATACATAAGCTTTCAAATATTTCAACATGATCAGATGAATACTCAACCTGCTAAAGATATGTTTGACGTTTTGTGACTATATATTCGATTAACTTAAAAGTAGATTGGCTTGCGAAATAAAATCCAAATCGAATACTTGTCCATTTGAATCATATTTAGAAATCGCATCAGTAATAAATTCAGTCAAAACAATTTCTTTAAATTGTGGCACATCGATTAAAATATCATCCAATACATTTGGTTGGAGAGCCATTTGGATTCCTAATTTCGCTGATTCACCGTTCATATATTCCTTGTTCTTAAGAGAGTATAGGATGAGAGCTTTAAATAATGCACTTCTTTGCTTAACCTTGTACTCCGCTATGCGTATAAATATACTTTTATAAACACCATCGAAGTACTCCTGAGGAATTTCTAGATCATTTATATGGCCAAAAAACTCATCTAGATCATAACTTGCCACATAACTATCCATCAATCCTCCAATACTATCTTTTATATGCTCCGGTATATAGTATTCACTTTCTTCATCTAAAAACTCGTCATCATTTTTTTGTTCACAATTATCTTTATCGATATTGCTGTCATGAACTGATGGGCTAGAAATCTTGTTTTTTTCTGAAGTCTTTGTAGAACTATTACTACCTGTAGTCCCTCCTTTTGAAGAGCTCGATGTAACGTGCCTCTGCCAAGGATTAGTAGACGAACCTATAGACTTAATGTTATTATCGGTTGTAATACTTTTGTCCGAAGCTTTGAATGAACCACCATTTTGGGACTTATATTGTGACGAATTACTTGCTTTGGATGAACTGCTCCCTGACTCCCCACGTTCCGCATTAATCTTTGATTTAAGATCGTCAAGCATCATAGGTCCTTCTTTAGCATTTTTGCTTTTCCAGTTATTTTTTCTACTATCTATTACATCATTAATTAAAAATCGGATTCGAATTGGTACATCTGTATTAGTTGAAAACTCTTCAAATTGAAGGAATAAAGTATTAAAATCCTCATAATGTTTCCATCGTTCACTATCTAAAAATGGCCCTACATGGTGTAAAAATACGCATAGAGCTTCTAGATGATGAGGTAGGTGGAATTGTAGAAGTTCCTCCATACACATCAAAACGACTGTTGATGCAATGACCTTTTTGCGAACTAAGCTAGCCATAAATATCATATTACCTTTCATCTTATTTTTATACTTTAATTGCCATTCAAAAGAGTCTTCCTCATTATTTTGAATATGCTCAGGCAAAACCATTTCCGATAAGTTCTCCACAAATAGCTCCTGGCAAAGATCTACTAAAATGCGCCTGGTCTCAATGGTTGTAACATCTTTTAAATGATCACGTAGCTTATCACAAAGCTCGACATACATAGGTATGAAATGATGCTGCGTTGTTGCTTTATCAAATACAAGTTTTAATAACCCAATCATTTCCTCTTCATTGTTTATACCTACTGATAATATTTGTTCATATAGCTTGTCAAATTTTTCAATAGTCAATTTATTCAAAATTGCTCTATACTGACGAAGCTGAGTCTCAAATTGATTGCCTTTTGCCTTTTGTTCTTTTTGCTTGACAACCCAACTTTCTGCGGAACTTTCTAATCTAAACATTTTTCTCTCATCCCTTGTCCAGTCAAGCGTTGAATTCTGGATTCCTCCATTCGTATTATCATTAGCACGCTTGCTTCCCTGGGAATTTTGAGTATTCCCATGATTCTGAAACCTATCTCTGCGATTATTTGGACCGTAATTAGCAGTTTCGCGATGATAGTGCTTATTTCCTACAGAGTGACTCAAATTACCCGACCATCCTCCTCTACCACGATGCCCACCGTCTCTATCTAACTCTTTTGAGCCAAAATTTCGTTTACAAAGTTCTGGGGGAGAGAAACTCGTGTCCAAGTTCCTAAATTCGCTAGAAATTGTTCTTAACGCGAGTAAAATATATATAGGAAAATCGTTAGATTCGAAAATTGAATTTTTGTTTGTAGTTTTTTCCTCTTTGGGACAGTCACAAACCACAATTTCTTTATCTTCATTAAAGTTAATACTTTCAGTAAAGTTTGAGTTATGACGAGCATGGAGCACTTCATTTTCAATATGTTCGCGTATACTACTTTCTGGTCTTTTTGTTTTTTGTTTTTCATCTAAATCACTTTTTTTCGATGCTTCTCTTTTTGAACTTTTCGAATTTTCTAGTGAATTGAACCTCTCTTTTGATTTCTTAGAGTCTTTTATCTTATTATTAGGGTCTAAGTTATCTTTTGAGGAATCTTCTGTTTGTTTAATCGAATTGCTAGGAGAATTAGATTTAACAGTGTCATGTTTTTCAGTATTTGTTTCTGCATGTGGTTTGTTTTCGCTAGAAAACGTTGAATCTACATTCGTTGAACAGTACTCCCCAGTCTTTCTATTATGCGGAATTGATGTGCTATTTTTGAGTCTCTGCGCCCAACTTACTGGTCCTGCATCAGTTTCTTTTTTAGTTGAAACATCATTTAAATTTGTTTTATTTTTTTGATTGAAATTTCGATTCTTTTCATCTAATATTTCATTATTGGTATCATTACGTTCCATGTTATCGGGATGCTTTGCTTCCTTAGAAATTTTTATTTCGCTTGTTTTAGTAAAAGTCACATTTTTAATTATCTCGGAATTTTGTTTGTCTATGGAGTTTGTTGTACATTGATTACTTACTACAGTTGAAGTGACATTATTACTATCATTATCATTATCATTATCATTATAATTATCATTATTGTCATTATTATTAATATTAATATTATTATT
>QZWW01000027.1:24388-57415 GCA_004337795.1 Cryptosporidium viatorum
TATTATTATTATTATTACTAACGCGTGCTAATAACTTATCCTTAAATGTAAAGTGAATTGATTGATTTGATGAATCATTCGATGGTAATTTGTTGGAAGTTGGGCTAGAAAAACCTTGGTCCGTCTTCTGAGGTGATAGATCCATATCAGACTCTAAGGTTTTTTTATGAGATTTTAAAGACATATCTTGTAAACTGTCTGTCTTATTTACCGTCTTAGTTGCATTTTGTAGAGGAGAGCTGGCCCCCATCTTATGCTTTGTAGAGTCAGCAGGGTTATACTTAATTTGTTCAGATTTTAAATTCGATAAGTCATCATCTCGTTGAGAATCCGTTTGATCCAAATGTTGAATATAAATGTCGGTACAGGTTGGTTGCCCAAATTTTTGATGCTCTAAATGATTCATCAAAGGTTCATTTGTAGGATTTACCCAACCTCTGGGAATAAATTCTTGAGCGTTTGGATTAAGATAAGTTGAAGACTTTGATAATTCTCCATTATTTTGTTTTTTAATATTTTTATTATAATATGTACCACCCATTCGGTACCCATCATATTCAATTACATTACTATAGTTAGGCATCATTCCGTGGTAATAAATACCTGAATTTGGAATGACATTAGAACCAGTAATTCCGAATGTAGGCTTGAACTCCTGAGCATCTGCTCTCAACTGACTTTTAAATTTGGAAGAATGATTTCCTGAATTCCCTTGTGTAGGGACAGTACTATTATTACCCGTGTTGTCGCTTAAAGTCATTTTTGAAAGTTCCTGTAAAGCCCTTTACAAGTGAATATGAAGGCGACACCTCACTTGTTTCAAAATAAGAAGCAAGCCTTCTATGAGCGGACCCTTGGAACCTGACTCTCACCACAGATCAACCTCTCCAAATATTAATCTTTAAAAAAATGATGATTAAAAGAGTTTGTTATAGAAATGGTCTTACGAGCTTCCATACGCGGCGATGATAGAAAACCGATATTTTATTACCTCCTTACAAGTCAGCAAGTAACATAATCGAGCCACTTATACCTTGCCCCTCTTGCTTTGTAATATCGTGTCTACTCCGGCGCGCAGGGCACCGTCTGAGACATCTAAATTCTAAATAATAACTAGTCAACATGTTTTTCTAGATAATTTAAAGAAAAGTCTGAGAGCGCAAAAATGAGTAGTTAATTTAAATATGAGTAAGATTAAAAGTGTGAGTACAGTCATTTTTATTTAAAGTGATTGTAAGGCGATGTATATCGTAACAAATATATCTGACTTTTAATATAGATAACAAGATATTTATAGTTGAACACAGCTTTTATTACTTATTATAGTTAAATTGACATAATTTTCCATATTTTGTTCTTATTTATTTTGCATGCAAAAGCGGCAATGAATAAAATTTGTGGGGCCTTGTCGGTAGTCTGCCTAAATTGGAATTCGATTCCAATTTGAGAAAGAAAACAATTTGCTTGAGGAATATCATTGTATTTGTTAATGAAAAATAACAAATGGGGATACAAGGACTATTACCTAATGTTGACAGCATAAGCATCAGGAACAAAATCGACTCATTTAAAGGAAAAAGAGTGGCAATTGATATATATGGGTGGCTTCATAGATCAGCAGCTAACTGTGCAGAAAACATTGTATTAGGAAAGCCTACTCGAGCCCATATTAATTATTGTATTGAAAAAATTAGGACTCTTCAAGGGAAAGGAATTATTCCTATTTGTGTGTTTGACGGTGCAACTCTTCCAATGAAAAAGGTTACTGAAGAAGAAAGAAGTAAAAAAAGAAACGATGCTAAAAGGGAAATTATCAAATTAAGAAATGAAAAAAAACCCTATAGTTCGTATAACATGAAGAGCTTATGCCAAAAAGCTCTTGACATAACTCCAAGTATAGCTCACCAGGTTTTGGAAGTATTAAGAGATGAATACAAAATCGAATGCATCGTTGCTCCGTATGAAGCGGATGCACAACTTTCATATCTTACAAGAATAAAGTATGCTGATGCAGTAATAACTGAAGATAGTGATATGTTGGTATTTGGAAGCATTTGTACAATTTATAAATATGACGATAAGACAGGTAACTGTAGAGTAATATATTGGAAAGATTTGCATAAAAGTGGTGTGATTTCACAGTTAATGTTCTCATACGAAACTTTTGTATTAGGGTGCATATTAACTGGCTGTGATTATGTAAAATCACCGCAAGGAGTAGGCATAAAAACTGCGATGAAGCTTGTGCAAGAGTGTAATGCAGATTTGGAAAGGATAATATTGCAACTTAAAGAATTGGGTAAAGATATACCACAAAACTATGTAATTAATGTTCAGAACGCATTGATTACGTTCTTCCACCAAACAGTTTATGACCCTATAGGAGGAAATATGGTCCCACTTTCAATTAGCGATCTACCTAAAAGTGGAATTGAGACCAACTTTGTCTTAAAAAATGCACCAATATTTATTGAGTTTAATAACCAAATGAAGCAAGGCAATTCAATTGAGTGCATCGAAATGAAAAATTTTATTGGGCCAATTATTCAAGGCAAGACAGCTAAGGATATTTGCTTAGGTTTTATTCACCCAGAAACCCACCTTGCGTTTGATGATCCAATAAATTATCGCTCTGAGTTCCAATTTGACGTTAGCCATCACTATAGCGATAGAGATAATTCAATAAAATCATCTATAAATTCTAAGACTTCCATAGAAAAAGAAAATTTAGATGATAATATAGGAAAAGATGAGTATGATATTGAAGAGTTGATTAAACAATCAATCAGATCTCCAATAAGCCGGAAAAAATCAAATATCAGGTTATTCTCGCATGAAAAAAGTCAAATTGATCTGAAGAAAAAGAGAAGAGCTATTTGGTTAAGTTCAAAAGTGGAATATGATACAATTAAAGAAGAAATTAAATCGCTTGACAACTTAGCGTATAAAGCGTAATGATATTTAAAATTAAATTAGAATTTTGAGGTTTTTAACGCTATGATAGATTTCTAAAATTATTTTCTATATAAATTCGATTCCTTCGTATTTGTAGTCTCCAGGTATTTCTAAATCTTCTAATAAAACTTTTCCGTTTATTGTGAATATAGTTAAGAAAGACTTTTGAGTGTCCGAAATTGATTCTTCAACGCTTTTTGTTGCAACTATGATCTGATCGAATGATCCAGGAAGAAATTTTAAAGAAGAAAACCCTCTTTCAGGTATGACCAATCCGACATCAATAACTTCAAGAATTTCAAAATCATCGTTCATAATTATCATTTTGTTGGAACCTCTCTTTTCATCTGTTTCCTCATCATACTCATCGAAACTAACTCTCCTTGGTAAAAATATCCATTTTCTCATTAAATGACTCCAAATTACTGCTTCATGAATGCAATAACCTGGATATTGCGTCCCTAGCGAACTCCTAATTTTTTCATAAACAAAACTCCAATTATATCGTGAAATATAACCTCTTTTATCAATTGTGGCTACCCACATATTATCTCTTTTTTCTATTTTCCCGTTTGAGACAAATTCTTTTCCAAAACTACCAACCCACAATACTCCATCTCTTACAGCTAACCACTCAATCTTCATTCCTTTGCCTGTTCTACCATTACCTTCGGATAATATATATCTTGGTGCTACTCCTTTTCCATCATCAATTATTTCAAAAATTATGCCTGTACGATCATCACCTGCAAGCATCATTCCGTTAAATGAAATCAGCTCACTTAATTCCATTCCTCTCCCATATTCATTATATCCGCTTTTCAGTTCCAACTTTTCTCCCCAGCTCACTCGATAATTACCTTTTTGGTCCTGTATAATTGACCCCTTTTGAAATAAACTTTTGTAATTCTTTTCCCCACTCTTTGGCTTTGATTTCAAATCTAAATCAGCAACCAATCTAAAGCTACATGGTATTTCTTTGGTGCAAACCCTCCTTTCTTGCGTACTCCCTGCGCCAAGGTTTAATAATGTTGATTGGGAAAGTACGCAGGGAATAATAATTGTAAATTTTATAAGATAATAAATAATGCTTAGCTCTTTCATAACTGAAATTAAAAAATTACATTTTATTATTTATTTTTAAAAATATTAATTCAGCGCCTCTGCCATAATTATTTACATGTATTGTGACAGATTTTATAATTGTAATCTAATTACAAAATAACAAATTTACCATTATTATCTATCTAAAAGTGCCAAATATATTATTTGATTACAAAAATTGTTGTTATTTTTAAGAATCAATACTTATAATAACTATTTATTAATTATATTAAAAAAATGTTGAGTTATAAACTGAGCACTCAATTATTTATTTCATAGGTAAAAAGAAAAATAAAATTAAATGCTGAGTAATCACTTTTGTTGCTAACTAAAATTAAAATAAATAATACTTTAATAGATTAACTTTAATAGCCAAGAATTTACTGTATAATTTTTTTTAATTGCTAAACAGTTTTTTGAGGACCCAAATCAAAATATTTAAATAGTAAATAAAACTTGTCTATATGCTTGGAGTAGATTGCAGAAGTAGAATAGATTATTTAACCTAAATTAAAATTAATTGCAATATTCTATACAATTTTTGACAGAATTTAAAAAAGAGTCATATTTTAAATGAACTTTGAATACAGGTATTTGTGTCATCAAAAATTATTGAATTAAATAGTTAATTTTTGCAAATATAAAATTACTGTAGCCAGTTTTGAAAAATAAATCAGATTATCATTCTATCATTATTAACTCCAAGCCAATATTTCATTTATTAGAACGTTATAATTACTAGATAAATCATTGATTCTGTGAATGATTAAATATTTGGCATAGCATCAAGTTAGTAAATATAAATTATATATATTCAATTATGTTGATTACATAATTTGAGATAATTAATATTCTGTTCTGGAAAAATAAAATATCATAGCTTAAATGTTAAGTTCAAAAAAAAAAATGCATGTTCACATATCCCAATTCAGAAGATTAAAGTTTAGTAAATAAACATAGGTTTAAATAACTAGAATATTAACTGGATTTTGTTTACACTCCTAATTAAACCATTTTTTCTAGTAATAAAGCCGATTAAGAGTAATAGTTATTAATTATTGTATCGATATAGAGGATTATATTCAACAATATTTAATATAAAATGTACCGAATTAAGAAGATGCGGAACCAAAAACGAATTCTCATTTACATAGGGCTTTTCTGATATTTTGGTATAATTAAAAAGTGAATTTTAAATTGTTATGCTTTAATATGTAGAAATAAAGCTTAAATTTATAGTATTAAATGGTTGGAAAATTGGGATCAATTGCAAATAGGTCGTTACTTAGGCCTAATCTGTCATTTAAATATTTTTTTTTATGAAAGAAGATTGAGTATTTTATGTCCAATCAAATGGTTGGTAAATGTAATGAAATAAAGCAATTTCTACAGTTTTTTTTGAAGGTGTTATAAGGAGCGCTAATGCATTAAAATAAGATTTAATTTTTGATTGGTAATCAACGGACTTGTTTGAATAAAAATATCTATTTTAAGACAAGTTCATACTTTTTTAATCAGCAACACAATTGCATTGCTTAGTATTTTAATTATTTATGAAAATAGAATTAGCCTGATTTAACTCTCCCTTTTAACAATTCATAAAATATTGATAATTAGTGCGAGCGTAATATGCGATTATTGGACCATATTTTGTAATAACCAAATAGTAATTCTTCAAAATAATCAAAGTAAAAAAAGCATTAGCAAATGAATATTTATTTCCCTTAGCTTCGATAATTTTCTACTCTGATTCAGAATCATAGTAATTGAAAAATAAATCAGTTGAATTATTTTCTTTTACCTTAACAGTAACATTTAGTTTCTTTGGATTATTTGAGTTTACAGTACAACTTTCTAATTTTTGCTGAAACTTAATGCTTTCTTCGTAAGAATCAATACAATTCCTTACACTACTTGTAATTAGATGCTTTTCTCTATCTAATATAATTTCATCACATTTATTACTTGTCTGAGTGATGAATATATTTTCAGGTAAATCTTCGTTATCATCGAGTATTTGCTTTAAAGCATTCAATTCAGTAACTTCTCTATTCATTAATCTTTTATTTAGCTTCTTCAGTATTTCAAGCTCTTCTATAGATCTGGATTCTAACACAGAACTGATTACTTTACTCTCGAAGTCGTCTTCGGCCTTTTTGTTAATAACCCCTTTATCGTTAATATTAAAATTTTGTTTAGCTCCCGACTCAAGTATATAGTTTCCGGATTTTGGATCTGTTTTAAAAACTATTGCATTTCCGCATTGGGTGCATCGCCCGTAAAATCTCCAAATAGGTATTCCGAGATACGACTCATTTTGTACCTTCTCTACCTTTGAATTAAACTTTGTTCCCACATAGTGATAAACTTCACAGCCATTACATCTAATAGTAAAAGGGTATAGCATTCTAATATTTAATAGTTTCTTTTTCCTGTACCTTCCACCTTTACTTGGTTTTGATTTTTTAAAAAGTTTTTTACTTTCCTCCAGCTTTTTTGGATCAAAATCTGGTGGGAAGTACCGATTTAAGACTTTTCTTTCAGACATTTTGAAAACAATCACTTTCTATGATATTTTGGCAAGATAAATTACAATTAATATTCAAATTCTCATTTTTAAATTGAGAATTTGCAATTCTTAAGAAAAATAATTTATAGCGCTCGTTGAATTTGAACATTACTTTTTTCAAATTAAAAAACCAATGAAACAAAAATCAGAGAATAGAGGAAAAAGTGGCTCTAATGAATCTCAAGATACACAACAAAGTAGTAATCATCTAAATAAAGGTTCTTCAATTCCAGCGAACTTTTATCAAGATTACCCTCACAAAAAACTCAGTTTTGAAATGGCCTCTCTAAGAGAAAAAGTTCAGGAAGAGTTGGTTGATATTGAGAGAAAAATATATGAACTTGAGACATTTTACTGGAATCAAACTACTGATATTGGAAATATGTTAAGAGGCTGGGATGGATATGCAACATATAACAGCAATACGGGGAGTATTGGAGGGAGGAAATCTAGTATTGGAGGTAATCGAAGCTCTTGTAGATCAACTCCAAATGTATTCTCTGAAAAAGATCGTTGGTTTTCTTTATCTTCAGTTACATCTCCTGTAGATATAGAAGCGTTAGGCACTACTCCAAATACAGGGATATTCTCAGGAGAAATGTTTTCGGCAGCTGGCTCAAATGTGGGTTCAAGTATTTCATACCACTCTGAATCACAGCATCTAGGAAGTGAGGCAGACAATTCGGTTAACTGCTTGCGTAAACAGCGCCGATAATCTACTTGATTCGAATCTTACTATTACTCTAATTTAATTGGATACTATTCTGTAGATATGTTATTTAGCTGCATATATTTTTTATTTTTATTTTTATTAAATTTAAACAAAAATTATATCGTAGTTTTCGAGATCTTCGATTGACGTCTATTGTATTATTTACCCCCATTTTGACAGGCATGCCCACACAAGGCCTTCCAAAGCGCAAAAATCGAGAGTTAAGGCGAGGATGTCATTTAATTGAATATAGTGTGGAGTTCAAATACTAAACAATTTTTAATATAAATATTTAACTATTGTAGATTAATATAATATTAAATTCAATTTTATAACTTATCTGTATTGTAGAAGACGTACTGCTGTAATTAATGACTGAGAATTCCACTCGAGAAAAGGCAGTAGTGAGTAAACCTGGTTGGGGAGCTGTGAGATGGGCAGATCTGAGTATAAGTGACGCTTCAAATAGCTGGATATATACTCAAAGTGACACAAAAAATGAATCCAAATCTATTGGGTTGACCTCCCTTCTACAAAAAAATATAAAACTTAATGATAGTATAAGTGAACAATGTGGAAAAACTATTAAAGAAGGAAGTACAGTAAAAATGCCAAATAGAGGATTTTTAACAATTAATAGTGCTGAAATAAATAATGAAAATGAATTAGAAAAATATGATTTGCCTCAATGTTTAGGCAAGGTAAGCAGTAAAAACTACGAGGAAATCGAAAAAGGCCAGAATATTGAAAGCCAAGAATTTAGATTTGGTGAAGGAGCGTTCACAGATAGCTTAACTGATAACAGTAAAACTGACCAGACAAATAAATACCTCATACAGGACGCTAACTTAAACACCCCAAAAGTATTTGGGAGTTTGCCACAAATACTAAATAAATGTTCTAAGACTAATAAAAAAAGAATTAAAGATTATACTGAAAACTCAGAATATAGCGAAAATGTTAATTTCAACTCTGAAATACAAACTGGTCAAGATACAATATACAAGAAGATAAAACACTCAAAGACGAATGCTTTCACGACCGAAAACTCGAAGCCCAACAAAGAAACGAATCAGAATATCGTACATGAAGGAATTTCACAGAAAAAAACGTCAACTAACCAACTGAGCACTCCTAGAAGGATAAAAAACAACACAAGCAAATCTCCGAAAGTGGGGACCCCAAAGACACCACAAATTAGTAGTAGCCGTAATAACGATTCGTCAATAGATGGTACCGCAAGTTCCAATGTTGATTGGAATAAGCGGATTTCTAGTAGATTATTTCAAATTGCTATCGGAAAGGGGACAAGAGCATATCAGAATTTTTTAAAACTTAAGCCTAAAAAAGAGGATAGAGAGCCCAACGATCCTCAAACTCCAAACGCTCATATAAGGTGTCCACAGAAACAATTTACTGATCAACTAAATCAGTGGAGAAAGTCTCTTCATCAATATGACGATTTTGACTCTAATATTCTGGAGTTGTAAGTTGACAGATACGTTATTACTTTAATATATGGATATTTAAACTAGATGCTTGTGAGTAACAAGACCAGTAATTAACTTTTGCAAAAAAATACTTCAAAAAATCATTGAATAATGTTATAGCACTCTGATATAATTAATAAACATATTCTTTGGATTTTCTCCATATGTAATGACCAATATTCTCAAGTTTATTTAACCGCCAGAATTGTGTAAATATTTACATAGTGGTGCTAGAATAGGAAATAAATTCAAATGGAAATTTTGATGAATTCAAGAATTATTGAATTTAAGCTCTATATCTATGCAAAAGGTTAAAAGTGATGCAAGGCAGGTCTATATTTTAGGTTGGTTGATTCACTTAAGAATTCTTAATCGAATTGTTGACAACATATTCATTAAATCTCACATACTATCCCTGTACCTATATTATAATCAAGAATATGATACACAAGAAAGTATTAGAGGAGTATATCAGTGGTTCAGAAAGTACTTTAAAACATATTATTTACCTAATGAGTATTGGATTTACAAACTCCATAATTTTGAAGCAAAAACCAATGTATTTTCGAAATGCAACTGGATGGATGCGTATTATTCTTTATTTTCAAATGAAAGTAAAGAGCCTACTCTGTGTTTGAACAGAGTGACAAATAACACAATTGGAAGAGTTGATAATAATCTTCTTGAAAAAATTCAGGAAATAAACAGACTGTTTGTCCCTTCAATAAATAAACGTAGTTTCTTTCTTGGTAAAATTCTCAAAAGAATGTTAAGTTCTATTCTATCTGGAACATGTAGTGCTGAGGCCAGCAACATTCTTTTTGCTACTCTGGTCCGATCGCTAGGCCATCACTGTCGTCTAACATTATTTATTCCCCCTATCATTAACTTTAAAAAAAGTTGTGAGCTGCAATGCAATGATAGGAGGGCTGAACTTTGGGTAGAAGTCTTTGAGCCGAAGTTCAACAAGTGGATCTCAGTTGATATTCATCGTGGTGGGTGGAACTTCACAGGATGTGCAACAGTTCCGTTTGTAACTATTCCAAAAAAATATACTCTTTCAAATGAGCAAAATAGTAATAAGGGATTGTTTTCAAAATTATTCTTAAGTGGCTTTAATGATGACTCTGATGATTCGGATAAAAGCTCAAGTGTTAAAAAAATGGAGCCCATTTCAGTTATTCCCCTGAAAAAAAAAACTGAAAGCAAGCATAGGGCCATCAAATATGAAATGAGCAATATTATTGAACAGGATGAACAGAGAGAATCTTTAGCATTCGAATTTTCAAATAAAAGGAAAACGGAGTCATTATCACTAGTTCAATTACAGCGTAAGATCGATATGTCAAAGACAAATATTAAACATAAGATTAATGAGAGCGTCGGATGGTGGATTATATCTATTAATGAACATGGGTATTTAAGAGAGACCACTGCTAGATATGTTTCAGATTGGTCTCAGGTGCTTCAATCGCAACAGAAGAATTCATTTAAACAGAAAATTGAATCAATAATTTCAACAATAAATTCCACTTCCAACAAATATAGTTCTAGGTTACTCCAATTAGAATTATTGGATGATTTTGAATTGGAAAAAATTATCCATGAAAACGATGTGATTCCAATATCAAAAACATCCTTCAAGAAACATCCAAAGTACGCCATTATTTCATGTCTTAATCCCTTAGAAATCATTCATCCAAAGGAGCCTATTGTTGGATATTTTCAAGGCGAACCAATTTATCTTAGAGAAAATGTTCAAACTTTAAAGACTAGAACACAGTGGAACCAAGAACAACGCGAAATTAAGATTGATCAGCAACCTATAAAAATTATCTTTAAAAAGAAAGATAATGATTGCTTAAAGGGTAAAGTGAAATTAGAATACTTTGCAGAATTTCAGACGCAGATCAAACCTCTGGCTGAGTTGAATCACCTTGATCAAATTCCAAAAGATCGTTTTAAATCAATAAATATTTCCATTAAAGGTAATATACCAGATTCATGTGTTCACATAAAAGACTCATGTGAAGGTCTTAATAATGAGAAAGCTCTATATATTTCCAGGTATTTCTCTACGTGGAAAACTGAAAATATTATTGACATAATTAAGAGAAGTAATATTGACTACGCAAGAGCGTTTGTTGGTTATGACTACAAAAATGGATCAAAACCTAAATATGATGGAGTAGTAATAAAAAAAAAAGATGTTATTTCGTTGCAATCACTGAAAAAACGATATGAATTGATTAATATAAACAAAATGGCTAATTTTATCTGGAACGATGTTCTACAAAGTACTAAAGATTTTTTGAACAGCCTATTTCGAAATAATTTGCCAAGCAACGCATTAAATAAAGACCACGATCTGAGTTTAGATCCCAAAGACCAAAAGCTAATTAATTTTAAGTATAAATTCCGCAATATAAAAAACTTATCAGAAAGATTATTAGAAGAAAGTTACAAAACAATTAATGAAAAAAAGAGAAAACAAATCGATGATTAGACAAATTATTAGCAGTCATCATTTGATAACAATACCTTCTATATGCCATTTGTGAGGTTTGATTAGTTTAACCATTGCACATTTCCCCAATAAATTATTATCCATATTAACTAATACTTTATTATAGTTTTTTGTGTGTCCGACTGTGTGGTTACTTTTTTCAGAGTGTTCTATGAACCATACTTTGACAACTTTATCGTTAGGCAACATTTCAAATATATATTCATTATGATTAAAAGACTGGAAAATATTTGTAATCTCCGAGCTTCTACTTTTTGAAACCCCATTTGGCACAGGTTTCATTTTTGCAGCAGGAGTTCCTGGTCTTGGATAAAATTTTGAAATATTTATTACCGGGAACTTGTATTTATTGATTAATTCGACAGACTGATAATGGTCCTGGTCATTTTCACCGGGAAATCCACAGATAATATCAGTAGCAATAGTTGCCAATGGAATTTCTTTTAGTATTGAATCAACTAACAAACTAAACTCCTCTATAACATAGTCCCTTTTCATCAAGTCCAATATCCTGTTGCTGCCACTTTGAACAGGAATATGCAAAAATTCAAATACATTGGGATGTTTCATTATTTCAATAATTTCATCAATTTGATCTAAAATGTACGGTGGATTTGTCATCCCTATCCTGATCATTATGTCTTTTGGTAGAATTTTTAATATTTCCCTTAATAACTCAGACAAATTTGTGCCAATATCTTTTCCGTATGCACCGATGTCTTCTGAAGTCAACCAAAATTGTTTTACACCCTCACTTAGACTTTGATTGATTCTTTGAATAATGGTTTCAATAGGATAGCTACCCAAATCGCCCCTAGATTGCTTAGTTTTACAGTAGGTACAATTTCCCAAGCAACCTACAGAAATAGTAATTATTTCAACGAACGGGTTGCGACGAATTTTTGGTAGTGATAAAGGAGGCAAACTAATTTCAAGAGGATCTATTAATTGGCCAGATTTTCCTTCCATTTTATCAGGAATCAACAAAACAATGTTTCCCTGTAAAGTTAATTCAACAACCTCAACTATTCGATGAATATTCCTGACACCAATGATAGAAATATCATTTAAGAAATTCAAGTTTATATCTGCTTGTGGAACACATCCTGTTACAACTACAAACTTTCTTTTCAACTTTGCCAGTTCTATCAAATTTTGGCACGAATCTTGGCTTGGCCCTTTGACTGTACAACTATTTATTACTATTAAATTACATTCGTCTAGCTCCTCTACTAAAGTGTATCCATATTCAGAAAGAAGTCCCATCATACTTTCAGAGTCACTTCGATTATGATTACATCCAAAATTTTTTACCATTATTTTTGCAATTCCGGGAGTAAATCCCTCTTCTGGTTGAGTGATAGGTCTATTCATTGCCCTAATAATCATTCCTGATGAACTTGCTGTTTCACATGTGTTTAATCTCACTTCATTTGATTCATCTTTGTTATAATTATCATAATTTTCAAAGTAATGTGCCTTTACATCTTTTTTGTTTTTGGAATAAATTTCTTTGATCATGGAACAAAGATTTCTTTTTTTAAGTAATTTCCATCCAAAGTAAATACCAACTCCAGCAGCACCTATTAATGCGCAAATCTTAACGGATCTTAATTTTTGGTGGACCATATTTTAATTATTGAGATTACAAGTAATTGAAAAACAACCAAATTAATTATCAATATTTACCTTTTACATTAATTATTGATGCAAATTTTGATTTAATAAATAAAATTAGTCAAAATGACCAATTACCGCATATTCAAGCTTATACCGGTATTATGAAAATATGAATTAAAATATATTAAATTTTTACATATCTAATTCAAATCTATTCGTAGTTTTTTTAATTTCAACTTCCTTTCAGAAGTGGAGTTTTTGTATCTACAGAATTGTTTGTTGGTGAAATAACTGGTGGCAAATGAAGTGCCATATCTAATACTACTGCCTCTTCACTCTCTTTTATCAGTGTCCCTAGTCGTTCAATTGTATCTAATTCTTCTTTTAATTCATCATCAAACCCAAAAATTAACTTTGCTTGATACCAAAGCGATGCTGTAACTTTCTTCATTCTCATTGGGCATTCAGTGTTCTTAGTTGCTATTGCATAAGAATTCATGATAATTGTAGTGAACATATTTAACAGGATTGTGACAAAAAGGATTTCAAATAGTAATAACATAGCTGCTGCACCGTATGCACTTTTTTCAAAATAAGCATGTATCCCAACTTCCGTCGCAGAAAATGGGCTTCCAAATGCAAACAAGAATAGTGAATAAAATGATATTGAAATTGTCGAAAATTGAATATAAATAGCTCCGTACATAGCATGCATTATTATTGAGAATGCAAACAATAAAACAAGGAATATTGCGGTAAAATACATGAAAGGTACGAACGCAAAAATGAATGTCATGAGTAAAAAGCTTGTATTGTTGGAAAACAGCGAAATTTCTAGCAACCTTATAAATAATAACAAAACTGCAATTGCATGAAGTTTAGTCTTAATCCATAAGCTGAAAAGTACCTGACCATAATATTCCGCACCAGTCAAATGAAGAGTTTCAGACCAAAATAAATGTGGATCAACACATTTCTTATATGCAGTTTCAATACAAAGTTCAGAGCCAAAATGAATTGCCAAGCTAGAAAATAAGAACCCTAAAGTAATTAGTATTCCTATTGTATTTTCCAGCAATATTTGAAACCAACTTAAAGTATTGATTCTATTTCCAAATGGATCTATGAAGTGACCAATAATATCTCTGAATCTACCATTCTTTGAAATTAATCTAAATATATTATAAGGAAACATTAGCACGCTCGAAATTGCACCAGGAAATAAAAGCCACAAAAACATTAATAAAGTTATAACAGGTAATAATGTTGAAATAGGATAGTGTTTTTGATATGCCAAACCTGTTGTTATATCTATTTCTGGGATATAGTGATTTAAATATGGAGAACTACGTGCAAAATGAAGCTTTGTTTTCCACCAAAGTGGATACTTTTCTCTTTGAACTGCAGATACTTCAAAAACAACTGTAACCCATTCAGGGTCACATTTAAATAGTAAATCCCAGTGATGGTTTCTATCAATTACTAATTTACTATTGTTTGTTTTTGAATCTACTTCACTGATAACTTTTCCTATTGCATTAGTTCGCTTATACCTCTCATTTACTTCACTAGATTGTACAACTTTTCTATTATTAAATATACCAGAATCTTTAATATCAGAATTTTTTTCTAATTCTTCTTTATAAAATTTCTTACCTATTAAATTTAACTTCTCATGAATTGAAGGAATCGGGCCCAAATTGTGATCCGCAGAATCAGAGAATAATGGAAGTAATAGCTTTGAATCGTGATACATATGAAAAATTGGCTTTGATTGTTGATCTAATGGTATTTTATTAGTTTCATAATATTTTTTGATTGCAGGTGGGAATTCTCCTAATGGAGTATTATCTCCAACTTCAACATATTTTTCAAGTGAAGAATAATCGCAAGGCAACTCAGGATGAGTAGGGTTTGAGTGAGTCTTGTTCCAATCAATTCTAATTATATCGCAATTGAAAAATTCTGTCATTCCATCCTCAATCAAAGACTTAGATTTACAAGATGCCTGAAGTAAATTTAATACATCTGAAACTGTAGATCCTGATATAATGGACTCCAATTCAGGAGTTCCAAATTGGTCTTGAATTCTATTTAATTGTTCAGATGTAGATGCAAATAGCTTTGATCTTATTTGATTAGATATCGGTGCAGTTTTATTATAACTATGTTCCATCAAAAAACAAGATACATAGAGTACTGTAAAGATAAATATAAAAAAAATGTGTTTTAATCTAATTTTTTTCAATTCGTCTTCACTAAATTCGCCATTTTTCGGATCATCCAGAGTCAGCATTCTCCTTATAGAGCCGTACATTTTCGATTAAATAGTATTAATTAAATTTATTTTAACCAGGGGTAGAGCAGCAAGTACATTTTCTATTGTTAAACAGTTATATTAAAAATCTAAATCTTAAACTAAAATTAATAGCTACACACTCAATAAAATAATTTGCACGCATGCTTTGAACAACTATTTATTGAAATTTATGAAACTTTGCCTATTTCAAGGTGCAATCTGTGCTATCGATACACAAAATCGCATTTTTAAGTGTGAATATTTGTGTGCGTGAATGGCGCCATTAAGTACCGCCTTGCCATTTGACGATCGTTATAATGAACAGATTTAAATAAAAGATTTTTCATTACTATTAATACAAATCATATAAGAATATATAAATCCACTTTTTGAAATAACAATTATTCTTGTTACCATTAACTCCAGTAATGTTCTGTAATTGAATCATCAATCATTAGAATATACGTTTTTATTTGTTATTTAAACTCAAATACTATTTTCTAAAACTAAAACATTTCAATAGTAACAAATATTGGTTTAATAGCTGATTATTCTTTTTAAATATTTAAATTGCAATTACTACATTGTTAAGACTGACAATAGACAGGTGCTTTGCCGTACAATGCTAGCACTCCCCACGTAAAAAAAAATAATAAACATATGAAAATACGTATAATTTGTGTCGTGTCGTGTAAAGGATAAAGAATACTACATGTGAGCATAAACAAATTATTTTCATATGGATGAAGACTCTGTAAGAAATTATTCAATACAAGTAGATTAATTATTTAATAGTCTTTGTTTAACAAATTTTAAAGATTTAGAGTTTCCTTCAACACTGCTTTAACTTTTGAAAATTGATCTAAGAATTAGAGTTATTTCAACTATTTAATAATGTGGCTATCAACACGAGTTGAAAATGTAGATACAGGAATAGCAACTAAGCAAGGTCCAAGCATTCCAATTGAAAGCATGTTTAATAGTCTGCTCCGCATGGGATTGTTGTTCGAGCTAATGTGCTATCTTGGATTAACACTGATAAGTTACAACTATACAAACCAGCTCAGCTTTAATTATCACTCACTAGGAGAAATTTTGGTTCAAGGTAATGCTCCAAAATATATTTCATTCTGTTTCTTCTTGGGAATTATGGGTTCTCTTCATTTAATGTCATTCCAGTTATTGCTTGCAGATGACACATGTTTTGCAAGAGGATATGTAACTGGCTCAAAAATAATAAAAATTGCGACCCTTTTGGACTTCATTGGAAAGACTATTGGTTTTGTATTTACAATGCAACTAGGAGGTAGCACTGATTTGGAGTCTGCATTCAATATGGCAGTTGCGCAAGGAGGCGTTGAAATCAACTTCTTAACTTTCGGACAAATATTGTGCGGTATTGCATTTGTATCGTATGGTCTCGGATTTTTACTTTTAGAGCTCTTCCAAGATGAAGGTGTCGGAAATTCATATGGCTATATCAACTTCCTTGCATTTTCTGCATCTGGAATTTCTTTATTGTTGCACGCAACCACTTTTAAATGCACTGGAACAACTCTATTTGCCTTAACATCTTTTTCCGCTGCATTAATATGGGCCCTTCTCTTCGAACCATCAATAAATGAGTTCTCTCCTGCATTTGGTGAGACTGAGTTAACAAATGATGTTGAGACACAGGTTGAAAAGTTCACTCGTACAAATCAATACTATAATGTTGATGAGAACTACGGGAGCTATTCGCAACAGCCATCATCAGGATACATGAATTAAAATAGAGTAATAATCTCGGATTAACATTAGTTAATATAAAATATTTAATGAAGGTCTAATTAGCAGCTCTTAGTGTTACTAATATTTTCCTAGTTATTGAATCGATTAATATTTTTTCAGTATTTTTTTTCCTTTTTGGTTACATTCTCCCGAATGATGATGAAGTGTCAAAATAAACTGCTTTCTGAATAGCCATTCTAAAAGCCATAAATGCTTGCCCAAAAATGAAAATACTTCCTGCATCATCGACTGATGCATCCTTTAGCCCAGCTTGGGTAACTAATCTGAAAATTTTAATTGGCTCAAATGGGAGTTTGCATATTGGTAGATCCCCAAAAAATGTATTTTTCAGAGGGATTAGTGCAGCAAACAAAATACCTACTAATATGCCTGACTTCATCTTAATCATTGAAATCTTATAACTCAAGTTCGTAATGCTCTGCTCTAAAGACTCAATTTTTGGATTTTTCTTTATTTTACTCGAATAACTCATAGACAAAGTTGTATTTTCAGTAATTATCCCTGTCTTATCCTTTAGTTTCAATTTGTCCAGTTTTGCTCTTGACTTAATTAAATTGTCTTGCATTTTTAAAAAATCATTTTTCCTAAAAAATAGAAAATAAGACAAAAGTTCAGCAGTAATTGATGCAAGAAAAGCAGAAAATATTACAATCAATATCTTGTATTTGTTAAATTCAATCAATGGGTTCAACTCGGTCTCATTCATTTTTCAATAGTTGAATTTTCAAATTAATATTTATTAACGATAGCGCCCAAATTGAAGTCGCTAGAATAATTCATTCAAGAAATTAAATAAAAATGCTATTAAAATGCGCTGCTTCAAAAATGGAGCACTCATCTAAAATCCAATAAGTAATTTCTATAAAATATTGTTCAACTTACCTAAAACCTTGGAAAGTGGTATTTTACTGTCTTCAAAAAATAAATAAAATGTGCGGTCGAGAGATCTCCTACATACAACCCATCCTTCATTACTAGATTTAAAAACAAAGCTATTTATGTTTTCATCACTAGTATTTATCATTCTTGTTGCTCTTAATACGCAGTCACCTTCTGCTGAAGACATCAGTGTCTTCGTTGTTCCGAGTAGTCTATTTGATCTTCTTATTGCATAATTGGACTTATTAATATAAAAGAAACGAAATAGATCCGTCGAATTCATAATACTCATGAATTGCTCAAATACACTTTTATAAATCTCCGAAAGACCACCATTACAATTAATTATGTGGTTTTTTATATCGACACAAAACTGTAAATTTCTGTTTAGTTTAGATTGTATTTCCTTATCAAAATTATAATCTATGGAATTCGTATCCAATTCGGATCTTAATAAAATTACCACCATAATTTCATTATAAGTAAATGCTAATAACTTATACCCTTTATCTGGATTACAAGGAAGAAATATTTTGGGAGAAAAAACCAAATTCCCTTTACTATTCTGATCAGTAGTTGAAGTGGGGCCAAAGATAAATCCATCGCCTGAAAACTTATTACTTCTTCCAAAAGCTGAGAATCCACTTCTCTTTTCTAAAGATGATGACGTAGGGAATCTTCCATAAGGTTCATTACAAAGTTTATCATTCATAGCAATTCCATTGTGCATTACTAAATAATTGTAAAGTATTCTGCTTGACAAGGAGTCGAGCGTTGAATACAACATATGAGCATCAAATAATATTGAAATATGCGAAACTTCACTGTAGTCACATATCACACTTTCTACCAAATTTATTATTGAAATTTGAACTTGTCTCTCAACAGGAGCAAAATAAAACCCATTCATACTTGTAGTGATAGACAAAGTATTGAGATCAATAGTTTCAATGAATGCAGGTACAAAATCTTCTAAAATATATAACAAATACTTCTTTTCTATATTAATAACTTTTCCATGTAACAACGTAAATGTTTCTATAAATTTGTCCAATATAGACAAAAGTGGTTCTCTATTATTCTCTTCTTGAACTGAGTTTATGTTTTTGATATTATTTCTAAATTGAGAAGATAAATCAAGAGAATAATCACTTGAATGTGAAGCATTATATTTGTCATATATATCATCTTCAGTAAACTCAACTTCAATAACCTCCCCTGCTTGTATTTTGATGTAATATGGTAATTGCATAATAAAACAAACAACTATCTCCGAATCTTTTATTTTTTTAAAAACAATTTCGTACTGACGTGTTTTTACATAATTAATTAGCTCTCCGCCACTAATTAAAAGCGAAGACATAGAAATTAATCCCTCTACCATGCTCATTTGCTGACGTTTGATTACTATTGAGTCATTAGATGGATAATAATAAATTAATTTATCATCGTCCCTAATATTTTCTGTAGAGTTTTCATCATAAAATTCGCTTTTAACGCTTAAATCAAATATAATCAGTGAACTAATTTTTTTATCCTTAATTTCAATCTTCGTTTTACTTTGCAAAACTGCTGCCGAAACTATTTCAGGACCGTGCATAATAATATTAAAATAATTATGATAGCAACTTAATTAAGTTTATAGGTATTGAAATTCTATCAAGTACTTGAATCATAAAATCTAGATTTAAAAAAGTTATATCTTCAATATTATAGAATTAATTTATTTTTGTCTCCCACACAATTGTTGTGGAATTAATATCTAATATATTAGTGAAAAAGATAACGTAGGTTATCGAATATATAATTATATTTTCAGCAGTTTTTAAATTTCAGTACTATTTTAAATATTTCATACTGTGAAAATGTTTCGTCCCGCTTTTAATGTTACAAGGCAATTAAGACCATAGAAATTTATTTCGAATAAATAATTGAATCCAGTAATAAAATGGTAATATAATCAATACAATCTACTATATCCATACATATGGTGTTTTTGTTCTAAAAAAAAATGAACTTTCAAACTACTAATAATCAGAATAAAATTAAAAATATAGATAGTTTACCTATATTCGAAAGCAATTTATTACTCCCAGAAAGTACATATTTAAGTAAAAGAATACTTGAGCTAGGAACAGGACTTATTCCATTAATCAATAATTCTGAAAAATGTAGCTGTGAAAAAACATGTGCCGATTTTTGTTTCAATCGCTTGAACCATCAAGAATGTAATAGAAGCATATGTGGACTTTCTGACCATTTACATGATGTTTACTGTAATAACAGACCATTTCTAAGATTTAAAAATCAAAAAAACAAAAAATATATTGTTGAATGTTTCAGATTACCAATAAAAAAAGAAAGTAGACACATCAATTCAGATAATTTAAAAGATGGCAATTCACATCATTTAACAAGACTTATATTGTCAGACAATGTGTCAAAAGGTGAATTAATAATTGAATGCATTGGAGAAATGTTAACAGATTCTGACGTGAGAGACAGGTACCAAAAATATTTTAAGCTTAAAAATCAAGGTGATGAAAATGTTATGAATTATAGTTTTGAAAAAACTACTTTAGTACCTAGTAAACTTTTTTGCCTAATTGAAAACTTCATTTATTTAGACATGACTCAAACAGGTAATGAAGCTAAGCATATTCGACACTCATGTAATCCAAACTCTCAGGCGGAAGTTTGGATTTCAAGGCCGAATTCGCATATCCAAAAAGCTAGAATAAGAAACCAATACACATTATCATGGTTGAAGATGGGAATATTTGCATTGAATGATATTGAAAAAGGTACAGAGATAACAATTGATTATGAAAACTTAATGTCTAGATGCACTCCAGATCTCGCAAGGAAAAGCGAAAATCCTACTCGTTTTTTGGGTTTACTTGAATGCAATTGCAATTTTGAGAATTGCAGAAAAAATATTGGGACTAGAAAAATCCATGAAGCGATAGAATTCAGCGAATTTTTAATTCCAATGACTAACAAAAAAAGAAAAAAGGATTTAAATGTCATATCAAAAGGACCAATAGAACAAGATTCTTTTTTATATAACAAAAATTCATTGGAGTCTTTTCTTTTTTTGAGGGAAAAAATTATCGAGGATCAAAAAACTTGGAAGGAACATATTAAGAACGAATCAAATAAAACTATGCAAAAAACACTAAATATTTTTGAAATTGACAAGAGATTAATGGTTGAGGCTCAAAACTCGTTATTTAGTAATTTTTACCTAAATGACCAATTTACAGATTCTTCAAGTAGGTTACCACTTTGGCATTTATTTTCATCTTTGTGCTGGCAAGGTTATTATAACCACCAAGAATGTTGCAATAAACATATTCTACATAATAATTGGTGGGGTAAATTCAAAGAAATAAGTGAGAATAAAAATAAGGTTTTCAATATGAATTTTGTAAAGTTTGAAAGACCTAGAAGAAGTTGTTCAAATAATTTTGGAACTTCAATCGAAAAAAATAAAAAATATTTTCGTTCACACTCTTTAAATCAAATTAGACAAAAAGGTATTTTCCTACATATAATGTCTCATCCATGGTTACTAGCACTTAACAATTTGACAAATATTGATATTGAACTTGGAAAAAGTTGGAAAATTTTGCTTGCCAGATCTATAGATTTGGCTAGATGGTCAATCATTCAAAAACTATCTTATTTTTTCAACAAATTTAAAGTTATTGATGAAGACTTATCTTGGCCTATTATTGACCAAGGCCTTGGAGATGATGAAAAATGCACTGTTTGTTATTGCCATGGAACATTATCATCATGCGATATATGTTCAAAAAGCATTCACAAATCTTGTTTAAAAAAATGCAACCAATTCATTGCTTCTTCCTCCTTTTGTCTCCCCAGCTGGTTTTCGAGCAATAAAATCAACAAAGAATCATATTTCAAAGAATTATTAGACTACTATTATCAATCAGAAAAGTCTATTCGAATGAATGAAACTAGTCCGTATAAAAAAAACAATAAAACAAAAATCACAGTTATATATAACCCAAGATATTCAATTAATACTCTCAATGGCTTAAAAAATGAAAATATTCAATCAAATCTTTTTATATGTCATAAATGTAATAAGTCAGTACATACTAATTTTTGGCTCAGACTAAAAAGTAAAGAAAAACGTATTATTTCTAGAAATGCGATGAAGATTAGATTTAGTAGAGCATATCAAGCCAATTTCTATTTTTCAAACAATAAAAAATCTTTTCAAGATTATAATGATAAAGGGCCCAGAGCTATTAAAAAACAAACAAATATAAAGAGCTCACAAAAATATAACATCTTAAGATCCGCAAGATTGATGATTAGTCATTTATTTATTTGGAGACAAAAAAATAGCATGTTTAAGATTTCTAAAGATTTGAGAATTTTTAGTGAATTATCTAGAAATTTCGAATCAAAAAAGGCTGTGGACGCAAGATGGGATACATTAAACCGTTTTTCTAATTCCACACACATTAATTGTACAATTGCTAATCATGATCAATCTAATGCAAATTTTTCCTCAAAAGATTCGAATCTGTCAAGCAGACTATCAATTTCAGTACAGGATGATTGTCAAATCATCAATTCCATTTCAATTGAAGAATTTATAAATTCTTTAAAAAAGTAGTGGTTGACGATCTTTGTGCCACACATAATTTTTTAAAAATTTAGACAAATTACAACTTATTTATAGGCTTTACCAATTTAAGCTATTAGTTTATAGTTGATGCTCTATTCATATAATGGTGTAACAGGTTTTTAATGTTATTTGTTTTGCATTAAAAAAATTTTAATTGGTTGACTATTTTACTCTTTATTGCGATTATTAAATTGTAAGTTTATTTATTTATATCCATATATTTTTATATATTACCTTTTGCGCCATTAATATTAAATATTAGTAGAAAAATATTAATTTTTACTGAATATTCGTCACATGACGTACATATGAAATAAAAAAGTAAGGCAAATTTGAGTTATAAATTGGCTTGTACTAACATGAAAATTCGTTGGCCAAAAGGTTTTGGGCACTCATCTAGTAAACATAGCTCAAATGAAATCGACTATAAAGAGCAACAACTTAAGTTAAGTAACTTACTAGAGAATTTTGATTTGGATTTGGAAAGTATTAGTGAATCAGACTATAAGTTGTTTTCTAGATTTCTGAAAGCAAGACAATTTAATGTTGAGAAATCAACCGAAATGTTAAAGAAGTATTTTGAATGGAGAGGAAAGAAAAAAGTAGCAGAGTTAATTAATACCATACAAATACCAATAAAAATAGATTTATATCAAAGAGCATATCATGGCATTGATAGGCTGGGCAGGCCAATATATATTGATTGCATTGGGAGCAGTAACATTAAACAAATGTTGGAAGTTTATCCTGAAAAAAATTTTTTTAATCAATGGATATATGAATATGAGTTTCTCGTAAACGTGATCTCAATATCGTGTCAAATATATAATGCATTGAAGGAACATCTACCAAAAGATTCAGATATCACAAATATTAATAAAGATGAGATTATGAATTTGTTAAGTTTGGGAGAAATTCAATTCCATAATTTTTCTACATTAAATATTATTGATATGAATGGCTTTAATATGAGTAAATTTGATGGAAATTGCAGAAAAGTTATCAAAGAGCTTGTAAACATTAGCCAAAATTATTATCCTGAACTTCTCGGTAAAATGATAATAATAAACGCTCCAAGCATATTTGGAATTATTTGGAACTTTCTTAAGCCTTTAATTGATGAAAGAACTGCAAAAAAAATATCAGTTTACACTCATAGTGACGACTGGAAATCAGTTTTGTTTGATTTAATTGACCCTGATCAATTGCCTAAGTTTTTAGGTGGATCTCCTAAATATGAGGGAGAATGGTTCAATGCAAATATAGGGCCATGGTCCAATCCAGTTATCCTCGAGTGTATTGCAGAAAAATATCCAGATATTCCAAAATCCTTAATTTTTTCGCATACAATATTAAAGAATAACGAAAACATTCCAGAAAACTAACAGTTTTAGAATTAATTGCTTTAAATTATCAGCTATTATCTAAAAATTAATCTATAAGGGTTATTTTATATAGTTTTTATTTAACTCCACGTTAATTTACTGATTCAATTTTTTTGATGCGCTAACTAATGCATCAGAAAACTCGTCATACCAACTTGACAATGGACAGCTAGCAGTCCATGTTTCTCTGAAATTTATTAATTTCCCAAACGAATCACCCATGACAATATGTGAAATTCCTAAAAGCGTCAATAATATATGACCGTGTAATCTGTTGGTTATTACAAAGTTGGCTCTAGATAAAAATGCCATTCCATCTAATGTTCTTGAAATCGACTTTTCGATATAATCTGAATTAATTAAGTTATTGTAGTTTGCATCACTATCTAACCAATCATCAATTAATATTGTCAAATAGTCTATCCATTCTTCATTTTTCATCAAAATGTTCCTACTTAAGATTTGATTTTTCCTAGTGTTTTCAATTTTATTGCTCTCTCTTATCACTTCTTTTATACTTTCTATTTTAACTTTGTTCATCTTTACCAATGTATTGTTAAACATTATATTTGGAGCCTCGTTGTCCGCCCTTGCGTGTATCAATATATCAAGAGAGGGAATTCCTCTCCTCTTTCTTTGGTCCCCAATTAAAAATGCCATGTCAGGTAACAACTCAACTTTGATGTGTTTTACTTCCCTGAACATTTCAGTTAGAATTTTTAAGGAACGATCGTCTCTAGCTGCAAGAAATATCTCTCCTTTATGGTTGATAAAATTTTTTTTGGTTGTAGCTTTATTTATCTCATTTTTGAAAAATACAGTTTGAGGAAACATAACGATTTTGTAATCAATAAAATCATTAAGTACTATATGTCTTAATTCGTGATGATGTGAATATAAATCTCCAAAGTTTCCCCCACCATGGAAAATAATAGCTCTCTCCTCAGCTTTAGAGTTAAATGAATTAAGAATCTCATTTACATTATATTCATTCAGTAAATGAATTACTTTGATAATTTTTATTCCCAAGTATTCCAATAATATTAATGCACCAGTAAAAATTGCAGAATCCCCTCTGTTTGGATGATCTGGGAAACCAACAAATAATACCTCTTTAATTCCAGTGAAAACTTGTTCATAATAACTTTTTAATTTGTTAGAATATTCTTCTATTAAATTTTTACATGGATGTTCTACTTCTAATGAATTATATTTAAGTTGCAACGGTATATTTGTGTCATTTAAATGATCATTAAATTTAAATACATTTGTAACTTTTTTATTTGATAATTTATTATATTTTGGATAAGACATCTCTATAGTACCTTTTTGTACAGGTTTTATCTCTGAAATATCTAAACTATTTACAAATTCGAGACCATTATTACCTGAATTATATATATTATTATGTTTTGATTTAGAATTACTTTTGTAAACTGCATTTCTCGCGAGTACTTTTGAACTATTAGAATTCAATGGACCAAAGTACACAGGATCCCAGTATTTTGATGATATTGAAAGATCAAATTCAGAGCTACACATATTTGTAGAGTCGTGGTTACATGAATATGTTGGAGGCCTCATTGAACCATTTAATAAATAGTCTAAAAATTCCATTTTACTTGTATCATGCATCATGTGAAATGTAATTGGTCTAAATCCTCTTTTATCAAATCCACTACGATAAGAAATTTCAGGATTGTGAAAATGGAACCCTGGAATATGTTTTATTGATTTTTGTCCCACTAACTCTGTAATCAATAGTGATAAAGACACATCTTCGAATGTCTTAAATTTTGAACCACCGTTATTGCAAATCTCTAAATATCTTTCTCCATTTTTTATAAATAATTTGGCTAAAGAGTTGCTCATTAAATAACCAGCACCACCTCTAATCCCTTTTATAACTTCACCATGATATTTCCAATGCAAAGTGTTTGACCTACCAGTAATAGAATTAGTCAATGAATCTTCTAATGTTAAGTAGATCTGTCCACCAATTAATACATTATCATTTGAGTTAAACGAACTCAATTCATCAACTAAGTTTGATAAGACCACAAAAGTATCGTCATCAAGTTTCATATACCATTTTTTTTTTGGCCAATTTTTTACCATCCACTTATAAGATGCAAGTGTTTTACAACATAGATTTAGATAATTTTCTTCACAATTGGGTATCATAGTTGGTATATCAGCATGTTCTTTGGATGAAATTAACACATAATTACTATAGAATTGCTGATCATAACCAGTTCTACATAAATGTCTTAACCAACTATTCTTCAAGTCTTCTACTCTGGTATTGAAGTATTTGGGAGCAGACAAAATTGCGAATCCAATGTCACACAATGAAATATCATGATCTTTATATTCTGTTCCTATTGCAGTTTGATTTTTATAGCCTCCTGGAATTTTATCATTATTTTGTTCTTTTCCAAATTCTTTGCTTGATAGTTGAAGAAATACTACAAAAAATATTTGATAGTCATTTGGAATATACGTACTTAAATTAATTATAATCGATAAATACCCAAGGAAAAAGAAAAGTGTTTTAAAATACAAAACTACCATATTATTAAGGCAATAATCTAATAATTTATGAAAATATAATTTTTCATTAATACAGTAGCAATGCAGTTTTGTTGAAAAAAAATTTCATGTGGTGCAAATGCATTTATGTGGATTAAAGTCGCCACATTGAAAAGAAATAAGTTAAATGAACATTATGATTATTAAAGAAAAAAATAATTTTTTAATTCGAATAAGGTAATAGTTTATATCATTTGTACAAATTGGGACAATAAATTCACATAATTATAATTTTTTAGATTCATCAAGCTTGACGGTTAAGTCATTAACCAATTTGAACATACTCTCCAATTGTTGTTGGAGAAGTCTATTTCGTTGTTTTTCTTCTACCAATTCTTGTCCTATTTGTTTGTTTTTTTCATAAACGGTAAAATATTCGTCTTCCAATAGTTGTTTATCGTGCAAAGCTTGTTTAATTTCTTCTTGTAGAGGATTTAAAATTGAAAGTTGCGTTTTATTAGTAGGCTTGGATGAAATAGAGTGGTTTAAATATGGTAATGTATTGTGATTAAAACTAATTTTTCCAGTATCAAGGTGTCTGTCTTCAATTATCAATTCATTAACATTGCATATTGAAAGATTAAAGCTTCTATTGACATTAGCTAATCTATTTGTATCGTATGCATTTAATAATTTATTATTTTCAATTTGATCAACAATAAATTTATATCGAGAAATTTGAAGATCATATCTCTCGATGATTTCTTCGTGAGCCTTAATTGCTTCTTTTAGTTTGTTTTCCATTATTTCCTTTTCAGTCCTATCTTTGATTGATTTTTTTTTAAAATCATCTATTATTGTTTCAAATCTTTGTAGTTCGTTTGAATGTCTTCTTCTTAATTCACTGAGCTGATGTTCTAATGTACTTATTCGATCAATATAAGGTTTGTAGTTGTTGCCTTCTTTTTCCTTTGAATTAGATAACTTTAATCGAAGTTCTGAAATCTCATTTTGATAAGTTTTCAGAGATTCGATCTTATTTGCCTCACCAATAACTAATGCATTTTCAAGTTCTATTATCTTCTCTTGTAAAGATCTAATAATATTAGTTTGTTCCTTATTAACGTCTTCATTTAATTTTAAGTTAAGATTTAGATGCTCCAATTCGTCAATTTTCAATTTAAATTCTGTTTTTGAGTTTTCAAGTTCGCTAATATAGCTGCTTAAAGATTTTCTTTCAATTTCTAATTTAGAAAGTCTGGAATTAATTGAATTTATGATCCTTGTTTTCATATTAACCTTTTCTTTAAGTTCAATTGATTCATTTTTTACTTTCTCCAATTCATTTTCCAAGGAGTTATTCTGTTCTTCAAGCTTGGAAATTTGTTGAAAAAAAGTAAGTGGATTCAGTTGAGGGTTATTCTCATTTTTTGAGTTTTCTTCAAATTTACTTATTTGATGATTTCTTGTGTTTGAATTTATTTCTCGAGATATTTCCTGGGATTCAATACTTGATAAATTATGACAATATAGGTTAGGCGGACTCTTTAAATTACAATCGTGTTTTTGGTTTTTAGCACTTTCTAAATATTCACATTCATAATTGGAAATTTCAATGGAATCTTCAGGTGTCGTTGATTGAATGTTTGAAGAGACACTTTTTTTCTCATTATCGTTTTTTCTTTGATTACTTGAATGCATTAACTCATCTTCCAAATTTTTAAAACTAAAGTTATCAAGATCCAGTAAGTTGCATTCATCATTTGATTGATCACTACCTAGTACGGACTTATTATTTTCTATTGGTTTATCAATTATTTTATTGGAACTCAAACCATCAGGTTTAATATTTAAATCTCCAAATCTGGTACATATTTTATCGGAATTATTACTATGATTTGAGTTACAAATTTGTATATCTTGAGAATTTTTAGTATCACTTGGAAGCTCATATTCTGTATGATGTGTTTCTTTAAATGTATTTTCTTGGTCATGAGTTACTTGAAAAGAACAATTATTATCGTCATAGAACTTATCAATATGATCAATAGAGTCAAATTCTCCAGAAAAATAATCATATTCGTTTTTTTCTTGAATTATTTTATTATGCTGATTTGATTTTTCTAAGGTTAAATTGCTTTGGACCGTAATGTTATTTGTCATGCCTTTTAGGCCAATAGCCAGATCTCCAACAAACATGCTCGCAGTTACTTTGATGTTATTAGCCTTTTCAGAAACATGATTTTTCTCAGCCCAATTAACAATACTAGTGGAAATTGAAGATCCCGAATTAAATACATATGAAGCATCTCTTGTATTGTTTTTCACTGCTTCTTCAATGGAGTTTCCAACTACATCCTTAATGACTGATACTTTATCAAACGCATTTTTGATAATCGATTGCATGTGTAAAAGTTCATTGCATTGGAATGATATCGCATAAAAACCAATTTAATTATATATTTGAAATGGCGCTTTGTTTTTACAATATATAATACTTAAAAATTATAAAATAATCTAAGATTCTTATTATCTTGTAGATATTTGTATACAATCACTGTATGTGTCACTAAATAATCTTAGAATATTATTTAGAATGTATTTTTTTTTTGTATTTAAACATAATATTATCTGATTAACAAATAGTTAAATGTTATAAAATCTCTATTACACACATTGTTGAAAAAGGAAAATACATAAATCTAAGAATAGTTTGATCTATTCTTGTCTAATAAAATATCTGTCAGAAATAAAATTTAAAAAATTATATTTAACTAATTTATGTTATCATAATAATTGCATTATAATAGGCGCTAAAGTATACATTTTGCATGCATTAGACAAATTCATAACAGCAAGAAAAAAGTAGAAAACATTATGAAGTTATCATTATAATTCTTTTATAAGATTAGAATAATGCAAAGATCTTCTTCATTAATAAGGCCATTAAAATCTGGTTCGTTAATTAAGGAAAGAATTGACCATAAAAAGACGGATGATTTACCAGTGTTTAATCCTATAAATATTAATGCATCTCCCCCTTCAAAATCCAATTCAAAATCACAAGCTTCAAAGTCTAACAAATACTTCATTATTTTTATTATATTTGCACTTTTTATTTTTGGTAAGTATTATTGATTAAAACCATTTTTTTAATGATTCATTATGGTTGATTTATATTTTGCTGACAATTTTTTTACTATTATAAATTAACCAAAACCAATCATTAATTATAGATAAAATTTAACAAAGTATTCACTAAATTAACTTTCAGGTATTATTTTACATCGTATTTTCCTAACAATAAGTTTTTCATATTTAAAATCAAACAAAAAAAGTTCAATTAAGACAGGTTTAGGTGAGTTCTTACGAATTATTTAATAATTTTTCATTAATTGCTGTAATTCTAAACCAATAGATTCGAATGCTAATATAAACAATCCTGATCATGTAGATCCTTATGCAAATCTAGTTGTCAACACACCAAAAGATGAAAAGAAACAGAGTAAAAATATTAGAAAGCAAGTACCGAATAAACAAGTTACTACACCGGTTTCTAAAGGTAATGCAATGAAAAAGTCTAACTTAAGGAGAAAAATGTCTGAAGAAGAACTCCAAAGTGAGTATGAATACGAGCTTGCAACCAATCCTGTTCTCGAAAATCTTGATGAAGAAGGAATTAAACAAGCTATTCAAGAAGGAAGGATTGACGAAGCAGTACAGGAGGCGGAAGAAATAGAAGAAATCCTTGAAGAGCTAGAGGAAATTAGAAGAGAAAAACATCAGAAAGCCTTTAGAGGTCGAAAGAATTAACAATAAATCATATAAAATGGCCAACTGTACCATTGAAATTCACCTTTGATATTTAGTTCCCATTATATAAAATATTATTAATCTGTTAATTATGTGCTTGTTTAATTATTCGAATAAACTAGTCTCACAGAAATTCTATGCATCAAAGTATAATTTGAAATTCAAACCTTTCTGAAGTTTAAAGATAAAATTAAATGCTGGCACTAAGAGTTAAGAACGATACAATGTAAAAGGTAGATGGACTAAAAACGAGAACTATGTAATTTCTCCATGTACATAAATTTTGAGTACTACTCATCAAAAAATTAAATTAATCCTTACATTAATTCCAATTACAAATTAATTACTTCTCATGCTAAATGTAGATCTTAACTCTAAAAAAGAGCATTTCTGTGTTCAATTGTTAGATTAATTATAATATTAAGCTTTTAATATAATTATAGGTAACATTAAATAATATACGCTCGGACCAGTTTCCATAAAATCTTGAAAACTAGTCAGTTTACTCAGTAAAGCCGATGTTTTCATTCTGACCAACAACTCCGGACCCAGAGTTTTGATCTCCATCCATCCTATGCTTGGCTGTGCCGTGGTTTGTTTCAGCAGTTTCCATCCAACGAGCATCGGGATGATGAATTGAAGGAACAGCGCTGGTTCTATTTGCTCCACCCATTATACTCCCCCATAACGCTCCTGCGTTACTATTTGATGTTGAACTAGCCTCATTTGGCTGCTGTTCAATAGTATTTGGGACAGAAATATTATCTTCTCTAATGGTATGACCTGCATGTGATAACGAAATACCAGAATGTTGGCCTGTTGCTGCTGCTCTGGAAGTTGAAGCACCACCAGTATGACTCTGAGGTCTATTTGTATGAACTGCCGTTGTATAATTTGCTACTGCTCCTCCAGTTACATGGGTACCCGCCGTGCTAGTTGCGATTGTATACTGGTCAACTATATCATTAAAGCCAAGCTGTTGACAGGCTTGTAGAAGTTGCTCTTTTCTTTGAATAAGGGTTTTTTCCATAACCTCATACTCAGAGTTCGAAAGAACTTGTAACTTGTTATAACTACAGAACCAAGGAATGGTATCAAGAGTTTCGTCATCAATACTTGGTGCCAATTTAACACTCATATCAACCGTACCAAATGAGGAAAGTACTGCATCACGCTCTACAAGAACCTCTGGTACAGATGCAGAACACATGAATGCATTACGACCCATTTTCTTAAGGATTCCAATTCCTTCTAAGACATTAGTAATATCGTAAAGTCTTCTTCTTTGTACATCCATATGAGCTTCCGCTGCAGCCAAATCAATAATTCGGCTCTCACCTTGTTCATAAAGATACTGAATAAATCGCTTAGTCATCAATACAAGGCCATTCTCAAACCTGACGGAGTGCCGTGCATCCTCAGTGCTAAATTCATTATATTGTGATCCGTTATGATGCGCAGCTGGAGTACCTAGCATGCTAACACCACCACTATGTTCTAGAGTTTCAATCCCATCGTTGCCAAGAGATGGAATATGAGGAAGTAGTGCTCCGGTTGCAGGCATCCCCGTTCCATCCATAGTATGATGACGACCAGGGCTTCCTCCTCTTCTTTTATTGGCGTCTGTAGGATCTCTCCTCCCTCTCATTCCACCTAATGGAGTGGTTGAAGTTCTTTTTCTTGCCCTACCCCTGGAATTAGTGACCGGACCAGCACTAGAAATATTCATGGTGTTTGATGCCGCAAAAGCCGCTGCCGCTGCAAGGAGTTCCGATTTGTTATCAGCGCTAATACTATTCCCACCACCATAAATCATTTGTAGATGTTCTGCAGAATGATTAGACCCAGCATTAGAGTGGCTTAGGTTTTGGTTATTTTGTATATTTCCAGAATTCGGACCTGAGACTATAGGTGGTAACAAGTTCTGTAATTGGGAAACGAACTGATTGATATTTCCTTGATTACCATTCGAATTTCCTGCAGAAGAAACTAGACTATTTAGAAGCGTTATGTTCTGGTCATTATTAGAGCCTGAACCCATGAGCAAGGGTAGAAGGTATGGGATAGAGTTGGCCATATTATTATTATTATTATTTGTCGTATCTATTAAATTATTGGGCTCACATGAATTTGACACATTAGAGGCGCCCCCTTTAATTCCATTAGAGTTGGATGAAACTGCGCCGTTTATTAGGCCAAGAAGCTCGTTAATCGTTACCGGGTCCGCTATTTGAGGAGGAGGACTAACTGAGGAGCAATTTACATCACCGCCAGAATTTGGAACAAGATAGCTCAGCAAAGAAAGAACATCTTGAGTATTTGAACTTGCGTTATTATTACATCCGCCGGTACCATCATGAATGATTTCAGAATTTATTCCAGATACAATGTCTCCACTATTCCCAGAATTAGTAGATGTTGATGAAGTTCCCATCATTTGGAGATTGTAAGGAACTTCGTTAGTCATTCTACTAAGCAAGCTTTATATTGACCTTAATCTGAATTTATCTTTAAAAACTTCTTACGTGGAAAACTAGAATATAATTAAAAAAATATATAAGAGCGGAAGCGGGATACGAAGTGTAGCGCTTTATTATCCTCGTACTACATATACTAATATATTATTATTTATTATATATGGAAAGTATTTAATTAATTCATAAATATAAAATATATATATATATA
>QZWW01000028.1:0-39682 GCA_004337795.1 Cryptosporidium viatorum
TATATATATATATATATGCATTTAATTTAACTGAAGTATTTTCTTGAAAATTTCAATAAAGAACTACGTCCACATAAATAACTTCCACACGTATAAATATTTGGTAATGACAATAAAAAAAAAGATATAAAGTGAGGAATACAAAATAATTGTTTTTAATATAATGTAAACATTATTTACACGCAAGTATTTTATTCGTTTATGAAGAGATAAATTAACAAGTCTAATAATACGAAACAGTAAAAGGTCGTATAAAATGGATGAAGATTGCTTTAATGTACACTCTCCCGGAGTTTTCGAGGTTAGAAAGGCAGGAAAAAGTTTTAGGAAATCTGCTCCTGCTGTAGTTAGAGTATTACCAAGAATAAATAAAAGATATGCTAAACCCCCTTTTTCTGTGGAGCAATTAGAAAAAATGTGTGCAGACTATATTCGTCCATATAAACAGATTTATAGAAACGCTATAATAACATATACAGAGAGAAAAATAAAAAGCAAGAGGAAGTGCGAGTTATTTAGAAAAGTCTTATTAAACAGAGAAAACTTATATTTCAATTGTCTAAAAAAATGTGTAATTTTTGATACAGATTGGGCAAAGGAAAAACTTAAACAAGAAGAAAATAAGATAATATCATTTACAAATAATGAAACAAAATCCGTGATAGATATATATTTATTGAGATCGGTAGCAAATGAAAAGACAAGTAAACAGAGAGAACTTTTAGTAAAACTCAAACAATTTTGGTCTGAATATCCAGCAAAGCTGAACAAAAAAATTGAATTTGAAAAAAGTAAAGTATTGGATATAATGAAATTCATTGGTGAACCGAAGCTGAAGGAGGAACTGGGAAATGATTCAATCCAAGATACTTCAATCAATTCACCTTATCCAAATGTACAAAGCAACAATGAAAAGTTCTCTCTAGAGCAACTAGAACAAATTAGGCTGATGGCTACAGGATATGAGGTTACAACGGGAAAATTTTCAGTAATGATTAATAATTTGACTCAAAGGATTGATCATATTTTAGGGGCAGAAAAACGATTAAATAATGTCGCAAAAGCTTTAGTTTTGAATTCTGACAAATAACTGCTTTGTTGAAGCATAATTAGCGCCATTGTGTTCTTAGTTTTTTCCTTTTGGTTATAAAATGTTGAATTACTGCGAAACTTGATAAAAATGAATGCGAGGTTAAGTATTGAAGATGTAATTGAGAGAATGGAAGATGAAAAACTTCGCTTGCTACAAAATCAATCTGTTACGAGATATGACCCTAATGTCAGAGGACGTCATTCAGTTGTATGTAGGCATTGGATTAGAAACATGTGTATGAAAGGGGATTTTTGCGATTTTTTGCACCAATATGACTATGAAAGAATGCCACCATGCTTTACATATCAAAAGTATGGCGTATGCGTGGATGAGGCACTAGGAAATTGTCCCTTCAAACACAAGGCAGATGACACACCACTTTGCGCGCAGTATTTCCTCGGCTTTTGTAAATATGGACCTAAGTGTAAAAGGCGTCATGAACCAAAAGCAAGACACGAAATACCAGATTTCCTTCCTGACTCATTCCTATTATCTATAATACAAGACAAAAATTTAATACCTAAAATGGATCCAGAAACATCTTCTATTATTAAAGTATTAGAGGACATTTGCAAGGAAAGTTATGCGCAAGCTGTGTGCTCGGAAGTATCAAATAATAGTTAAAGATCTCGTAATTAGTATCTAAATTTACTTTATCATCCATTTTTGATCACTTTTTAGAGTATTTGATCGAATCTTTTTCATGAATCGGCCATCATAACCACGGCATCCATGTTGGCTTCATGGCAGAGAGGTTTTTAGGATCCGTAGAGCATTCGATGAGCTCAAGTACACTCTTGTCGATTAGTAGGCTGTTTTCATTAATTGGCCTAGGATTAGTTAATACTGCTATCTTTTCCATCATCCTACGAACATTTCTATCTACTTTCTCCCTGATTTCAACGTTAGAAAGTAATCTTTGTTGCATTATCTGAGAAATTGTGTTTTGAGAATGGTCATTTATTGTGTTGGATGAATTTATGACTGTTTGTGAACCATTTTCAAAATCTGACTCAACAGAAGAGCTGCTTGATTTATGATATAAATTACGATTTTGAGGGATTTGTAAAGCTCTATGAACAGAAAATGCATGCAAATCGTCTCTAAGCAAAGAACAAAGTAGATTTCTTACGTGAAACTCGTATTTTTGTAGGCAATGAGCAAATGCAAGCATGGTACCTGGAAGGATACCATTCTTACCGAAGGGACCCATTAAATGTTCCATATTTCTTGTTAATCTAAAAGGAACCTTTTCAGCTTTGTCAATAAGCAATGTAGATGAAACATAAGACGATTTTAATTCAGATTGATAAACCTGTCCAGTATCCAATGAAACAAATAGTTTACCGGGTGTAACATCATTCACACCCAGGATATATGAAAATATTGACAGTAAGCCCAAATGAGTAGTAAATTGCTTTGTGAATAAAAATGATTGGTCATGAGAGTTGAACTTTCTTAGAATACTTCTTCTAAATATGTTATCTGGGACCCAATTATCACATATCTCAGTATAGATATTTAGCATTTCTTTATCAAGCTGTGAGTTATTAATATGATGCAACTTTTTAAGTGAAATATTGATAAGTTTTCTATGGAGTAAAATCGGAAAGTCTAAGTCTTTTATCGGATATGTACCGATACTGCTATTTGCTTCCTCTTCAAAAAGTTCGGTAAAACTCTTTTTGTTTCCAGTATCTTCAATTATACGACAACGTGGATGTAGTGGTATACAAGGCTGTATTGCAAAAGAAATATTTCGTGATCTAGTTTCCTTATATTTATATAGAAGCGTATTAAGTGTAACTTGGAGATGTAGAATGCGTTCCTCAACTTTTTGTTGGAGCCCACTATATGGCTGAATTAGGAAGTGTATAGTGCTTCCACTAGAAGTGATAAATCCTATTCTTTTCAATGTGTATGACTGTCTTATAACCGTTTCAACAGTAGGTAATGATCTGTGTAGATATATAACCCCGCCTATGGGATTGTTGTTGTTTGTGTTTTCCAAAACTGCAAAATTTCTCAAGTAGAGACTTTCAGAAACAATTCTCAAATATTGGCCAGGAACCTCTAAGCGGATGTTAATCCTATGGAATAAATCACAGAGAGTGGTTGACAAATCAGATAGCAACGACTTTCCTCTAATGTTTTCATTTGAATACCTTTCGGTACATTTTGTAAAATGATCTTTCCACTTTTTTAACTTTTCCAGAACATAGTCAAGCTTTAATGGTTGTGAAACCTTTTCAATAGGAGGGGTTGTATTATTAGATAAATAAACATGAAAGTCACTCTTAAATTCATTCCAATATTGTTTAATAATATTCTTGGATCTTTCGAACGACTTATTATTCAAGGATGAAGATTTACTTAGTAACTGTTCATATCTTCTAATAATATTGTGTTCCAAGAAGTGCGTTCCTATATTTGGAAAAATGTCGTGTGCTTTTTTATCATCCAAATTAGACTCTTGAACAGTAATCGGCTCATCGTTAATGGGAGAGATTTCAATGGTCATTTGGAATAATGTACGTATGGCACATAAGAGTTCATCAAGTGGATCAGGCTTACAGTGTAATACCACGTCTTCAACCCAATGTTCAAGAGCCAAAGTTAATGCGCCGTGTCTAATTCTACATGTGTTCATCAGTGATTCAATTCTTTGCCATCCCAAAGAAATAAAGCTCGGGTAAATTCCAGAAGAAGGTGGAGGCGGAGGACCCTGATTTGCATTCTCACTTTCAGAATTAGAGGATAAATACCAATACATATGAGCCATTTCTCTTTTCTCAAGATAACTGCTTCTAATATTGAAGTAAATGCTTTGTGGGAATATTAATACAATCTTGTTTAAAATATGTAAAATAGCACTTCCTTCAATTCTATCTATTCCAGCTATCAATTGTGGGATCCATGGAAGCCAAACAGCACAAGGTAAATGATCTGAATACTTTTTAAATGCTAGTGAGAGATATTTTCCATCAGGAGAGTCATGTGGCAACAGCCAAAGTACTCTTGAAAGTAAAATAGAGTATTTATCTGGCCTTAAATATATACCCATTAAATAAGAGATTACTGCATTAACTGCATAACTCATATTTTGGTGGATATATAATAATCTATCTGTATATTGAGCCCAAGTGATCCACCCTCTTGCGAAGAGTGGATAGACCTTTAGGGAGGAAAGTAAATCTGCATTAACACGAACAAGTGAATTACTTGTGCCTGTCGGAGACATATTGTTTAAACCAGGGTGTCCTTGCTCTGAATTTGATAAATTGCTTCCATTTACAGAGTTTGCATTATTTGGAACTTCGCCATCAATATAATAATTTGGATATAATTTATTGGAAATAATCCCTTTCAACCTCAAAAACTCTGCCCTGTATTCATCAAAATAAGGTTCCGGGCATTTCTGGAAATCGGTCATATTAAGGATATTTAGTCCTGTTCTTAATTGAGCAGTATCTGATAAGCAAAGCTTAACTTTTTCCAAAGTAGCGAGAAATGTCTCAGCCCTATATGCATCTCCTCCTGAAACTTGTAAATGGTTTTGTAATCTCTGAAGCAATGCAACAGAAACCTCCGGCAAACGATGGGATTTTCTTGCAATTGATGCGAATTTTATCATTGTCCATGGCATATCTTGCAAATAGCTTGGCCAAAGTGATTTTGCCTGCGAATTTAAATGGTCTGATCTACTAATTAGATTCATAATAATAGAGAAAACAAAGTTTCTCCAGACAAAAAGATCATTCCATAATATCATGCTGTCCCATTTATTAGGCAATCTATCTCTCCATACATTCAACATTCTAGCCTCAAAATAACCAGGAGTTGTATTGTTTGTATTTTGAACGTTTGAATGTGAGTTTGGATTTCCTGTATTAATTGATTGCGAGCCTTGAACTAGATTATTTGCGTTTGTATGATGAATTATATAATTGGATCCAAAATTTGGAGCATTCTGAACAATATTACCGTTTAAAGTGTGATTCATATTGTTGTTCGGGCTATCTGGGTAAAGTTTTCTTTCTATATCCGAGGAGAGCCTGAAGCCTTCCTGTAGCTCTATATATTGTTGGAAATTTAGCAATAACGGAACATGGCATATAGTTACTACACTTGGGAGCATGGCCCAAAAATTTAGCACAGTTCTATAGCCAATTGAACAATGACGTTCAAATTCTGCTAGTTTTGATCTTGAATTATTTTGAATTATGTTTTGCGGAAACGGTTGAGAGTAAGCACCGTTATTTAAGTTTAGACTATTTGCTGAATTATTTACTCGATTCTGGTTAGATATAGTAGTGTTAGAATTAGACAACGATTCTTGGGTTCCTTGACTTTGCAAGTTCCAATTGCCATTAATTCCTCCTAAAAGCAAGTCATATAAAGAATGGTAGGCTTGACATAACTTTGTAATAGGGTTATGCAGAATATACTTGTTGACTAGTTTCTCTACTAGCACCCAATCCTGTAGTTTAGATGAACACTCTAATTGAAGTTGAGGATTCCTGCGCTCTTTAGCAAACTCATTTAATGTATTCCACTGATTTAAATGCTTTGCACAAGCAACCCAACTATCTATCCAAATCATTGTTTCATTATTTAATGGTAATGAGTCAGTGTTTTCAAAAATTCTTGCCCAATTTAGAGTATTAAGGCTGTCAACCGTATTAGTATTATTAGCTTTAGAACTTGAATTATATATTGCATCGAGGTTATTGTAGAATATTTCCTGTGCTTTACTCCACTCTGCCTGTTGCATTAGTGCCAGTCCCATATGGGTTTCAAGACAATTAGAAAATGATCTTCGAATACCGATTACGATGTCTTCTTCTTGTAGCTCTCCATAAATTTGCGCCAATATCATCCAAGAACTATCAGGTCCATCATCTTGAATAAATTTATTTTGAAACTCAAGATTATTGTTCATCTTAGAAATAAAATAATCTTCTTGCTTTTTAATGTTTGCTTGTGGGTTACTCATAGTAATTTGGTTACCCAAATAGTTAGATGCAATATGCCAACATCTTAATTTAGTTGATAGGTGTAAAAGTAAAGTTGATGGTAATATAGGTGGATTATCGCATGCTAGTAAAGAATCAAGAATGACATACGGTATTGTCCATTCAGACGGCATCGCTGAACTCACTCTATGATGTCTCTCTTTAGAAAGGAAATCAATAATATCAAACGTTAATTCATTTCTTTGTTGATGTTCCAAGTTATTCCAAATCCACGAAAAGATAGTTTTCCAAAGAGAGATTGAAATAGACTCACTTGTACTTGAGAAGAACAATAAAGATTCAATTGCTGAGCTGGGGTTCCGCTTTATATTTTCAATAATATCTTCTAATAAATTGAATTTTATTTGTCCAACCACAAAATTATTAAGTTGTGGTCTATTAATTGATATTGAAGAATTAGATTGTTCATTGTTTGAGCTTTCTAATATACAAATCAAAGATAAATCGCTACTAGTGCTTACATTGTCATCTTCATAATGCCTTTTTAATTGTAAATTTTGCAGTTCCCACCATTCTAATTCCACTTTTGTTAAATCACATTTAATGTCATTTATATTAGGTGATT
This sequence comes from Cryptosporidium viatorum, assembly GCA_004337795.1. Lineage (NCBI taxonomy): Eukaryota > Apicomplexa > Conoidasida > Eucoccidiorida > Cryptosporidiidae > Cryptosporidium > Cryptosporidium viatorum. The sequence goes on from QZWW01000028.1 coordinate 6,695, forward strand.
CATAACTTTTATTCGTTAATTTATTTAATTTATTAATAATTTGTTGTTCTATTGAAGGAAGAATAGATGGAAATCCTCCCATTTTGTTATTGATTATTGAACAATTTTGACTAAAAGTCAGTGTTGGCATTAGAAGTTCTAAAAATTGAGTGATATAGAATCTCTCTGCAAGCACATCAAAATTCGATGTTGTGAATAAATAACGAAGCCTCCCAAACAAATCTTTTGGCAACTTTTTATTAAACCATTTTAACAATCCGAATTTTATTTTCGGGTGGGGTGAAGCCAAACCTAATAGTGCACATTTTTCAAGTTGCATCAATGTCTTGTCTGTTAAGATGAAGGTATTAGATTGTTTAAAAGTATTTTTATTAGAATTGTTTTCGATTTTTGATTTTAGCTTTTCTTCATAGCTAAAAACAATCTCCAAAATTTCATCCTCGTGATTATTCAGTATTTCATCTAAAAACGAATGATATATCAAATGCATTTCAAATCTACGATTTCTATCACATATTAGAGACCACCCTATCAAAAGTGTGATAATCAACTCATATTTAAAAACTTTAATGGAAATTTCATCAGGTATATTGTTTTCGAATTCCAAATTAGAATAAAATTTTATTATATCATCTAAATTATACACTTTGATTCTTTTCCTTTCCTCAAGACTATTTTCGATAAATTCATTCGTATCAGTCATCAAAGAGCTACAACCAAACAAATTCGACCCCTCTTCTGTCTCAATTTCCAGTTTTTCTAATAAATAACCATTGATATTCAAGTGATAATTAAATATCCATCGCCCAAGAATATTCATTAATAAATGAACAATTCCCCCTTGAAATGTAATTAGTCCGAAATCTCGCAGTAAAAAGATAATATGATGTCTAAAAATATCGTTATTCAAACTTTTGATAGTAAAATATGGTGAAATCAAAATTAGTTGAAATAGCTCCGCACAGTTGTTTAGTATAGAAGCATTTGATCCATTCAAATGTTGTAATGCACTAGAACCTGCAGTACTTAGATTTTGATTGTTTGATCTCGAATTTGAAATATTCATGTTTTTATTTGCGTTTGATAAGTTCGATTTTCCGGATAAAATATTAGGTTGTAAGTTGTTTAAATTTTGTGAGTTAAAGTTACTAAAATAAGCAATAGTTTTGTCCAATACATATATTATCAATGGAGAAAGATATCTGAGAAATAGAAAACCAATTTCAACTAACTCTTTCTGAGATTTATGTACATTTTGTTCATTTAAAGCAATTCCCAATACCATAAACGATGAAATAAGTTTAATAGAAGTATAGAGTGAGACATTTTTTCCATAATAATTCGTATTTTGCTCTGCGCATTGCAAAAGATTCGATCTATTACCATCTAACGTATTCTGACTACTTGATGTAATTTTCACAGGGGATAACTCCGGTAATACCGATAATTCTTGATTTACCAAGGACCAAATACCAGAGGTTGAAATGTCAATTAATCTAATATAAAAAGAATCTATTTTGTTATCTGTTGATATTTTTTTTGACAATAGAACTTTGTAGTGATTAATATAATTATAATCCAATTCTTTATTTTGTTGACAATCACTTTGAATATTTTCCTCATTAGAATATATACAATTTATAATGTTAATTAAGGAGTCTTTCAGGTGCGTTGAAGGGTAAGGGATTATTTGAATTATCTTACAAATTAACACATATAAGGCTTCAGAAACATTCTTATCATTTGAAACAAAAACGGGCTCAAGAATTTGTATAATAGAGTCTAATTGCATGATTATTGTCGCAGAAGTTTGGTGGATACAGAAAACCTGTAGTCCTGCGATAAGTGTCAGTTGAAAAGCAATGAGGTTTGGTGAAATGGATTGAGACTGACTATTTGGTCCTTGGTTATTGGTATTAGGATTCTGTGAAACATTGGATCTACCAAAATTAGATACCGATGATAAATGAGAATTACTACTTAAATTAAAGCCTATGTCCAGCCAACTGAGTTGCAATTTGCAATCTGGATATATTAATATAATCTTAGATATAGTATTGAACGATTTTGCAACAATTTTGTGGTCACTGCTAGACGCCAATAAAGCAAGTCTAAACCAAATCGTTATAACTAAATCAATTATTGAAACAGTAAATTTTTCATCTCCAGTTTTCAATAATTCTGTTAGTTGCGGAATTGATGAAATATCAATAGTTGCATTTGCTACATTTCTGTATTCTTTGTCCGTTCCTATAAATAAATTTTGGTTGTTTTCTTCATTGTTAGTAATTGAATGCGATATCCTTCTTCTTTTTAATTCTAAATTCTCATTAGAATCAACAAAATGCTTCGAAATTCCCATATTGATTTCAGAGTCAAAGTTACATACCCAGTTTGTAATTACAATCAATATGTCGAAAATCATTCTTTTCATTTCGGGTAAGAAGGGGATATTCAAAATATTATTCGAAGCAATTGCAGGTTGGTTAAAGTTGTTTGTCATCCCTGAGTTGCTCCCTGTATAAGATGTACTTGCAGATTGAGAATTATTTTGGCCCACTGAACTAAATCCCCATAACAATTTGGTCAAAGTCGACAAAATTGGAGAAAGAAGATAAATATATTCTAATGCAAATATCTTAGGATGAAGAGTGATGATATTCCAATGATACAGTTGCTGTTGCAACGGTAAGTTATAGCTATCCTGAATTAATATTGCGATCATCAACCTAAGCCAGTTAGAGAATAGTGTTTCAGGAGTTTTGTCTTTAATGAACAATTTAGGAGGTGATGGTATTAAAGAAAATAAGTTTTTATTATTTTCATTTTCCGTTGAAAAGATATGTATTGAATCATCTTTAATGATTGGTTTGATACTTTGCAAGAGCGGAATAAATAAATTCAATGCTCTTCGTACGGTGAGCCTAACTTCAGAAACTCCATAAAGTCTTGTAAGTGCTACCAACATTGAAAACAAAATTTTCTCCGGGAAAGGATACTTTTCTACAAAGTAACACATAGTAATGTAACCCCATGATTTTAGCAAAGAAGACTCAGTTCTCAAAATATTCCAAACATCCTTTATAATTCTTTTTCTGTTATTGGATATTATTTCTGCAGAATATTTATTTTTAACAAGTAATATAAGAAGTTTAAGTATCTCTATTTTAAGAGGGTCATCCGTTGCAGAGAGTCCATTGGTTCCATGTAACGGGATTACATTTCTTTCTAAACTTGGAAGTATTATTCTGGTTATAATACCTTCACAAATATAGTTATTTAACCATGAATCTTCGATATGAATTTTCTCATAATTGTTTTTATTAAACTCGTACTCTAGTAGTGGAATCAGTATAAGTTGTATGCATGCGACTTGAGTACCAGGTAGAATTGAAGACGTATCTATATTAGGCCCATTTGGATAATATCTTTGAATGAGTTGGTTGAAAAGCAAACGTTTTTCTTGATTTGAAAGAGTTTTTGGAACCGTACAAATAAGGAAATCGCGAAAGGCACCACTATCAAGAGTTGAACTTGTACCAAAAAGAGTTGCAATTGTCAAAATAACGTCAATCCTTCTTCTCTTCAAATGTTCTTTTACATCCTGTCCATGAATAATTGTCGAAAGTAATGAAATAATTAATTCTTGAGATGGATATACTGCATGGTTAGTTAAGGTAGAATTTGATATCGAATTAATTGAATTCTGTGGATTATTTGTATTAGAATTTTGTATATTCTGTCGATTTTGGTGTGAATTAAACGAACAGTTATTATTAGAAAAGCTTTTATCATCACTTAAATTCTGTCTATGAAAAGACGAGGTAGAAGATTGAGAAAAGTTGGTAATTGATGAAGAATTAGAAGGAAGGCTAACTGTTGAATACAATACACTTTTCATTGAATTCTGGACGGATAAAATATCGCTAATAATTTCGTCGCCTACTTTGTTCCCTTGATATTTTTTTTCAGGGTATTCCTTATTTTGTACATTCTCAAGATTATTTGTTGCAGTATAAAACCCAATAAGCATCTTATATAGCATAAAACATTCATTTGAGTGAAAGAAACTCCAGGGATGTTGCCATGCTACAGTACCTTGATATGCCAATGATAGCTCAAATTTATTATCAAAATTTCCATGAGTAGAGATCCCTCCACTTTTTGTGAATACAATAAGCCTGTTAAAAATTGTATTATACATAGTAAGTAGTATGTCAATAATTGTTAGCGCAGATCTATTACTAGATGCATAATATTCAAGGAAATCAATTACAAGAAAGCTTGGCCACTCTTCGCAAAGACTACTCAAAACTCTTATTCCATTCCACGCGCTGCTATATGATTCAGTAAATGCAGGAGAAACTGGAATAACATTGGGATTTGTTTTATTAATGTTCTGCGGCAGACCAGAAACAGTGTTATTGGTATTTAGTTGCATCGAAGATCCCGTAACTTGACAAAAGTTTGTTGTGGGGATATATGAATCGCATTTATTCTCGACATTTTCTGTTTCTTCAAGAACCCTATTTACTGTAGCCTCAATAAGTTGAGTTCTTAGTTGATAGAGCTTTACTCGAATAACAGAACATGGACTCATTTTAATCAAGTCGATAAGAAAATTAGCATATCGATCAGAGGAAAGTTGTTGAATTAGAAATAAGACAACGTTGTGCGGAGAATGAGTCGCAAAAAGTGCTAAAGGAAGGCGGAAGGGTGATGAAATGGTCATTGATGTTGTATATGATGTGATGAATGATGATATTGAGGATTGCGTATTGCTGCTTCTATCAAGTCCAGGAAAATTCCTTGTACCCAATATTGTTCCAACTACTTTTGATACAAATTCGTCAGATCCCTGAGGTAATAAATGAAAGATGCATACCATTGCAATTGCCATATGTAAATCTTCCTCATATCGATTAAAAGTATCAATTTGTGTGTTCAGTAATCCTGTAGAAGAATTCTGAGCTTGCCTCAAGGAGGAACTTGCTTGATTACTAGAATTTAAAGCTTCTCTTTGATATTCATTTGGCCAGCAAAGTCTTTGTAAATGTTGCAAAAGTTTTTCACCCAGAGTTACATTAAAGCAAAAGCACAGAAGCTCCAAAAGACGTGCTAATCCCTGTAGAACATGTACTGTTAACTTTGTTGCAGACGCTAAATGAACGAGTACAGGTCTAAGGCAATGCCTAAGCTGATCTTCAGGTAAAAGTTCATACTGATTATTACCTGTATTATTCACAGATGAATTGCAAATATTAGAAGTACCATCTGAGTCTTCACTATTATCCGCATTTAATAAATATCTTTCCAACCTTACAATAACTTTTAGAGTATGGTGTGCAGCCTTACAAATTTCTAAATCTTTTCTAGTAACACAACGGAAAAGAACTCCAATTATCTTCCATCTAAGCTCGTCCTGAGATGTTTTGGTTTGGTTGATTCCCAATTGATTACTCATTTGTAATTGCTGGTTTATATTTGTTTGATGTTGATTTTGATAAATTTGATGTGGGTATTGTGGCTTTGATTGATTTAAATTTTGTAAGTTTTGATGGTTAGATTGATTACTAACCTGTGTTGGATGATTTGCGGAAATATGCTGTGCCAATACTGGAATAGGCTGTTGTGTTTGTTGAACACCTTGGTTTATATTTGCTTGATGAGAATTATGCTGCACTTGATTGCTTTGCTGGTAGTGAGAAGTTTGGTTTATATGTGTTGAGCAGTTTGAAGGAATTGCTGGAGAAATAACTGGTGAAATATTTGCAGATACAGGAACTGAAATTGAGGAACTGTTTCTGCTTCTAAGGAATTCGGACCAATTTGGATGAAGAAGTACAAGTTTTAAAAATCTGATTGAATAAATTTGAACTTGTACCCTATTTTTCCTGAACTCTGGATTACCTTTATTACTTTGACTATTTTGGTTATTAACTTGGATATTAGATTGAGAAAAGCTAGTATTCGAATTTTTTTGTTGAGATTCATTCATTTCACAGTCTATTTCATCCCTTATTACAATAAAAACATCTTCAACAAACCTTCTGATAATTGTGGAGGGAATTCCAATAGGTGATGGTCTAAGTGATGCTATAAAACATAGAGTATCTAAGAAGGCAAGTTGATATGGAGTACTACAAGTAGATATTAATTTAGTCTGGAGTCTACTTAGCAGCTGCTGTAGTAAGGTTGTTTGCGAAGTAGCATTAAGATTATTTATATCATTCCCAGATTGATTACTGAAGCTGATATTAAGTAAGGTTGCAACAGAAACACCTGTAATATTTGATAACGTAATAAGACATTTTTGTGCCATTCTTCTACAGGCAGGCCTTAAAGATAATATATTTGGAGTTATTGAGTTCATACATAAATGGAATAAATGTTTACGTAAATTATCCAAAGTTTCATCGGGAGGAGTGTTGTTGGCCAAAGAGTTCATTATTTCTTCACGCATTGCAACTCCAGAGTACCAATTACCTTTTGATTCAGTAATTAACATTTCCATATAGACACGATAGCTATCACACCACCAAAATTCAGAATTATTTCTTTTTAATTCATTAGTTTCATTTATCACATTCAATAAATCTTCCCAATTTTTATCATTTATATCAATAGACTCGCCTGATAATAAAGATAACTTATTTTTTGAAATAGTTGTTCCATATTTTGATATGGGTATTTTAATTACTTTAGAGCTAAAATTATCACAATTACCAAATAGTGCAACAGGTTTTATTCCCGTGAAAACAGAGTAAATAAGCGCATCCAATGCGTCTTCTGAACATCTTTCTGCAAAAGGATTACTATCTGCTCCAGAGTCTTTTGAAATGAAGAAGAGAGCATCTGAAAGCTTCTGGAAATATGTATGGGCCCAAATAGGTGGAATATTGTTAAGTAGCTCAACAATCAAAACACACGCAGCTGTTTTTTTACTCCATGAGATATCATAACACAAATTTACTATATTTGACTCTAATAGACATGGGAGTTGAGCAGTTTGAAAAGCCCTGTTAAAGTATAATAATGGAAAATTTTCTACAAGATTATAATAAATATTTACCGTGTTCTTTATAGCTAAAAGAGCTATATAACTTGGGCTTGTATGCTTCAAATGGTTAGAGTGCGAAATCGTAAATTGGATGTCGATTGTATCAAATAAAGCAGATAGTATGGGTGCAACTGGGTCAGTTTTTGTGTTGGACCAATATAGGTTCAAATTACAATGTTCTGGAATAAATGATCTTGATGCGGAATAAATAGCTAGATAATTTGTCAGTCCATCACAAAATTCACCAACAGAGTCATGAAGTTCTTCAATAAATGATAATGCCAAAATAAGTGATTTAGTAAATAACTCAAGATTGTTCACATATGATGATTGGGGTTTAAGGTTATTGCATTCAGAGATGTAGTCAATAGAAAAAGGAGTTGCTTCATTGGGATCCTCAATTTCTTCGGAGTGCTTTTCGAGATAATTTGTTAGAAAGTTGAAAAATGTTTTAATAGATTCTGTAGTTCCGATATTAGTCCAAAAGATAGAAAGATAAAGTAAAAGTAAATTTTTGATATGGACATTGCACATATTCTTAATTATTTGATTCGAATCTGTAAAATCTTTTTTAGAAATAGATGATAAGTATTTATAAACATGCTGCAGTGTATCATCAATTCTAAGAAACAAAGTTGTGTCCAATTTATTGTTTATTGGGCTCGGTCTAATTAATATAGGTACTCTTACATGAAGAGGATCATTTGCATCCAAAACTGCTGAATCTTTTAAGAACCATCTATTCTTCCCTCCTAATTTTCCTAAAATTCTTCCGACTAATGTCGCATGTTGAAATGCTATAGATTGCAATGCATAGAAGGATAGACCGTTGTTCTTATGATATCTGTGAAAATTGCTTAGCAATACTTGGGAGACGGGCAAAGGGATTGGAGGTGCAGGTTTCAATAATTTACATAGTGTTACAAGAATTGATGGCCTTGTTTGGAATCTATGTGGCTGATGAAGAGAGTTTGTAAGGATTGGATATAAGAAGTCATGATGAAGATTATCAATCCAGAGGTCTAAACTTCTTAATGCCAACAAAACAAGCTCTGGGTCGTTGCTTTCAAGTGCATTTAGCATCGGATTAATTAATTGGCCCATATAAGGTAAAAGTGACTTAAGCCTTGCTGGAACAGTAAGAGAGATTTCCAGCCAAATTTCACGATAAGGAGAATTCGTTTCTTTTTGCATTTTAATAGTTGTGTCTAGGAACCAAGGAAGAATAACCAAGAACTCCTTGTAAATACCTGATGCCTTACCACCAGGGGTAATACTTCTGAATAAGGATCTTAAGATTGATAGGAAAAAAATATTATTTTGATATTTTGAGGCCATAGATGTACACAATGTACATAAATCTACAACATATGGAATTAGAATAGTTTCATGCTGAGGATTCTGACCAATATATCTAAATAGCTGCTTTAATAGCCTAGTAGTCACAAGTCCAGATGCTATTTCATTAATTTTATCCTTATGGGCATTTTTTGAATTTCCTCCATAAATAAAAGTATCCGGTATTGGTAAATCGGTAATATTTTTCTGTATTTGAAATAGTGAAATATTAATGTTTTGAGTTAGAATATCAAATGGAAAAGGATGATCATCTGGATTTCCGTGCGGTGCAGCTGTGGGAGCAAAATTAATTAAATTATTTGGGTCATCTCTAGGATCAATAATAGTTTGAACCGAGTCAGGAAATTGAATCTTTGCTCCGAAATGAGAGATTCTTCCACGAGAATATGGTATTTTTGAATGATTTTCAACATTATCTATGTGTGGGTCTACTACGTATCTCGAAAGGGCAAGCTTGTGGTGCTCTGTTGGGTAGATTGAGCATGATAAAGGTGTTGATGGAATACTCATGTTATTAACTTGTGCAATGAGTGATGAAATATCATATTGTATAAATTCAGAAAACAATTGCTTGTTATTTAATGATTTCAGTAATATTTGAATAGGAGATAATTTACTACGCAATTCAGTAAATCCGGAGTTTGGTTCAACAGCTAAAGTATCTAATTTTAACATTAGATGTGGTAAAATCGATTCATAAAACACCTTTGCAGTGTGTTGTTGTACCCCCCAATAATGGAATATTAAAGAAATTTGTGGACTCATACTTGTAGACCACTCAAATAATATCGAAAATGTAGCTTGAATTATATCTCCAAACGATTGCGGATGAATATAACACATCACTGAAGCTAGAAGCTCTAAAAGTTCCTTCTCTTCTGGCATAATTGACAATGGTGAGTTGTGATGTGGCTTAGCACCATTATTCTGTCTTACTGCGTTACTGGACTGATTTGTGCCATAATTGTTCTGAATTGTGTTGTTAGGGATGATTAAGGAGCTTGTTGGAATGATCTGGCATTCATTGCCACCTTCCTTTATTTTAACTAAACCAGCTGAGCTCATTGTATATTGAAAACATTGGCAATATTCAACACTACAGATTATGCCTTCAATTAGTATCTTTTGGAGTAGTTTACTTTCAGCCTCATTTAACATTACACCGCTTGCAAGTTTCCTTACGTCAAAACGAGTAATATCAATATTGTTTGTATTGTTAATATTTGTTGAGCCATTCATTCCTGGAGGAGTATTATTTAAGATATTCTTATTACCAATATTACTGTTTGGAATGGTATTCTTGTTCAAGGTTGTAATATGAAAGATTGTTTGACGCGCACCAATTATAGTTGCACGAAGAATAGGTCTAAGCTCTCTCAAAATATCAATAATTAATGGTTTGGTTTGATTTTCAGTATTGATTTCAGAGTCAAGCCCTTTTTTTAATGCACTACACCCAATGATAGAAATTTCACAATGACCAATCTGTGTATTCGCGTATGAAAATGAGTTATCCAACCAATTTCCAATATTAGAAATTTCAATAAATTCATCAAGAAAATCGCTTATTATGGGTTTTAATGGTGTAAATGTAAGTGAATCGATTTTTGAGTCTGGTAATGCTGGTAGCTCCTTATTTATAGACACAAGAACCAGGTTGTAAATTTGCCGTCTGAGTTGGTGGATCTTCAATGAAAAAATTGATAAAATATTCAATAAAATATCCCGAATAATAATATTTCTTTGAGTATTACTACTAGGAATAAAACCTTCTTTTTTTAATATATCTGGTAGAAATGCAGCAGATCTGATACAATAATGTTGCGCAGGTAAAGGAAGAGCTGTATCTAAAATATTCCTTGTGAGAGAATGCAAGCACTTCATAGTAGAGTCAAAAAAACCATCTTGGTTCAAGTTATTGCAATACGAACTAAAAGAATGCTCAGCTCGTAAATATACAATTATCTCATGTATGATTGCAGAAGATAACACTTTAAGTGTTTCATAACCAGTACGACCGTGCCCAATGAGAACTGCTTCATCGAGTAAAATATCTATCCTATCGTAAAATCCCTGCCTAAATTCTGTGTTCAAAATACTTCTTAAACAAACTAGTATTTCACGGCGCTGGTGAAGACAATATGGTGGACAAAAAAGCAATACCTGAATAAAACCCTGTATAAATGCTGATTGAGTTTGTCTTAGAGTCTCTGATATATGTTCGTCACCATTAAAACCTCTAAAAAAATGAACAAACCACAATATAATTTTGCTACATGCAATCATGTAGTCCTGTACCAGAGATTTGAATGAGGATGAACGTAATATTTCTGGGATTTGTTCTGGACTAATTTTTAATTGACTAATCGTATGATTCTGGGATATGCAAGATGATCCCATCAACTTTGGGTGGAAATCTCTAGGGAAAAGGCTCACAATATTTAGGCAAGAAGCCAAGTTAGGGGCAAAAATCGCGAAGTAACGTTCAATAAAGTGAGGATATAATTGGAAAATGTGTAATAGGGCCAGTGGCAACTCAATCAGAATTCTTAATGATCGGTGACATGGAAGGATCATATTTTGAGAAGGGTTTGTATTATTTACATTTGTGGTTACAGAATTTCTATGAACATTTGATCTTACTTGATTTGTAATTTCAGTAAACTCTGCTAGAGTTGTTGAAAGCGCTCCACGAAAAAACAATTGATCAGGGTCGTCGTTTACTGAATTAACTTTGTCCGATTTACTTGTTGAATTTCCGCTTTGAATATAGATATCTTGCCCTTCAGTGTTTGAGTTATTTCTATTTGAAATCACTTCTTGAATAAGTTGCGGTAAAGTGTGTTGTACATCTGTACATAATCTGGACGCAAAGCCAAGAAATGACTCAACAACATTTTCTAATTTATCTGTATAATTCTTATGTAGAAAAACCAAATTACGAATTGCGAGTACCCCAATATCATCTGTATCTCTATCAAGTAAATGCAAGCATAACTGTGCCAAATCTGAACAGTAGTTTGATATGACTTCATTCTGAGGTAGTAATGATATAATCTCCATACATATTATACTTGATTTCTTATAATCATGTTTTTTTGCTATGTCATTCATTAACAATATGTTTCTGATCCCATCTAAACATTCTTCTAAAAATAAAAAGTAGGTTTGTTTGTCAGTTGTATATAGCTCAATTTGATCTCTGATATTGGTTAGAAATTCCAATTCTTCATTCAAATCATTTTGGCCAAATGATTTAAGTCTTGTGCCAATTTCTTTAATATTCATATTAACAAAAAATCATATCAATTCAGTAAAAAATAATAGATTTGCTTAGATTCAAATGTATAAAATGATAGAATTTCGAATAACTATAAATTTCTTTTAATATTACTTAGTTTTTATAATCAGCTCCTAGCACAAAAGAAATACGACATTTATCCTCTCACGAACTTTTGACAATATTTTATCCCGCATAATTAACGCGAGATCTTGGTACTGGGCCAATTTGCGTCTACTAAATGTCAACAGAATCATAAAAAGAAATAATTATTAATTAAGAAATTTTCTTTAGGTTAAAGCTGTGAAATTTGTAAATTAGGATGAGAATCAGCTAGAAATACGAACCTAATTAGTTAATTACATTAAAATATAGTACATTAATATGAGCTTAGTTGTCGCTAGGTACTAAATAGGCTGGAATCGCAAAGATAGGGCTAATTGTATTAACAATTGTACCAAATCTTATTAAGGAGAGAGCAGAAATTCCGAAAAATGTATGGAACACATCTGGTACGTTTCCAGGCCTATCTGAGAATCCACCTATCGAAATATCTTCTGAACAAAAAATATATTGCTCCAATAAATTCTTATCTATATAGTTTGTCCTCCCCAAAAAGTGAAGCAAAGAGAATATCCACCATGAGTAACAAACGTCAGGTGCTTTTTCAGGTCTACCATTAAACCCCCCACACAGAAGTTGTCTTTCGCAAAGCCAAAAAGTAAGTTTATCAACATTTATGATATCTAGTGAGTTCAAAAGTGCAAGTGAAACAACGCAACAGTATGTGTATGCCGCATGCGATTCTGAACACGGAACTCCACCAAAAGCTCCATCAGAATTGTAACACCTTAATATATAAGACTGGGCGCCTGTGATATCAATTTCATTTATTCGGTTTAGAATTGTTAGGCTTGATAAAGCACAGTAGGAAAATCTACTGTCAGTCTCCAAATATCGATCATAACGAAATGAGCCATCCTTATTTTGGAGTGAAGATATCCACTTTGAAATTTTATCCGAATCAACTTGATCTAGTTTGTTAATCATCATAAGTATAAGGAGGGCGTAGTGTGTAGAAACTATATTAGCGTTTAACCCCTTATTCTGAGAATAACCAACCATTGTCATATCTTCATCAATAAAGACTTTACAACTCTCAACGAATTCAAAAATACGAATCTCTAGTTTTTTAATTTGATTTCTATTTTTACTTTGTAGATTATTAAATAATAACTTCATACTTCCAATACCCCAAAATAACCCCGACATTTTGATGGGGTAGCTAAGAAGGCTATTAACTGTATCCCTATCGGAATATAAATCCAATAGAAACTCATAATGTTTCTGGGGGTTCAATTTTTTACTGGATAAATTTTGCATATGTAACTACTAATAATGCTTTCAAATTTCGCGGTAATGTAAATTGAGATACGAAGTGAGCTTTAAATTATTAAGCCCAGTAAAGAGCCCAATCATGAAGAGTATCAACAACTGCGGGAAATAGTGCATTTGATGATGTCATAATTATTTCTCTTAAATATTTTTCTGCCTCTTTTTCTGATTGATCCAGCCTGAACTTGTCTTTGATTCTTTCCAAAATAATTGTAAAATTATGTTCAGGTCTTGAATTTAGATCCTTTATGCCACTATCTACCATCAGTAACAAAACATTTAATATTAGCCATGAATTCCTGCGAATATACCTATAATAATCACAGCATTTGTCAACAAAGAGCTTGAACCCTAATGAGTCTAAACCTCCCATAGCCTCTATCATTTCTGAACAAATTTTCATTGGTGGTGGGAAAGGTTTTGGATCCTCCCCAAATATATATCCAAAATCAACATGTAAAAAGTGACCGTTTTTCCCGACCAACAAATTATCAAGATGCCTATCTCCAACGCCAAGGATAAATGTAATAACGCTATATGCTGCGCAGCTAGTTATAAAGGTGGTCAGCACATTATGAGGGATACTGTTTATGCTTGTATTATATGCATTTGCCCAATAATTTAATATGCAATTTTTCCCATATTTTTTTCTAATTGAACCAATTGAGGAAAAATCGTCCAGAAATTCAATCAATCCATCAAATTGTGAAAATGGCGTAACTTTATATGTGATAACCGAACTTTGCGCATTCCATTTGTTAAGCAGCTTATAAGACATCTCTAAAAGTTGTACTACTAGCCTATCTTGTCTTAAGTCGTCCCCTACCTTGTACATATATTTTGATTCAACTACAGGATATATTGATTCAGATGTGTTAATATCTTCTGTCGATACATTTGCCTGGCTATTTTCTTTTCTGTTGCGAGTATTCACAATTGCCATTCTACAAGAAAATATTATTGGGCATTGGGAAGACTTTATAATAAAACTTTCGCTTGGAACAATACCAATTAACGCTCTATTAACATCAATTGGGAGAAGAAGAAGATCACTCAAATTTGTTATATTTAATAACGGTAATTCAATTTCCTCGATTTCTAAAGAAAGATCTTTCAAATTTTCAACATCGTGATTACAAACAAATTTTAAAGAAAGCAAGTTTCTTTTTTTGCTACAATAATTTGCAAATTCACTTTCAGCTCTTAACATTAATTTAATCGAGTTAATTAATTTAACGGTTATTTTATCTATCCCTGTTGAACGTGAAGAAATCTTTGATTGAGAATAAGGAATCTTACCCAATTCAAAATCACTCAAGATACTTTGAAATTTTTGTATCTTTTTTTCTGCTCTTTCTCTTTTACAGTCTTCAACTGAAATACGATGTATCCATAACAAAGTTGCCCTGAATTGTATTTGACAAAGAATTAAATCAATTATTACTAAGCAGAAATGATATTTACAACAATAAGATTCTCCTACAATTCCTTTAATATCATAATTATTGTAATCAGCAAGACCATCAATTATTTCAAATATCGTCAGTTCAAAAACTTTTGGATATTCTTGAATCGAAATTTCCGAAATTAATAACCAGAACAATTCAACACAAAATTCTAGATCACATGTTGCTTTTCTTTTTAGAAGCTTCATTAGGTCAGTTCCATTTTCATATCTAAGCGATTGAACTATTTGCGGTAGAACAAGAAACAAATCTTCTTTTTTACAAAATTCTAAGCTTTCTATAGCAAGCCTACGGATATTCAAGAAATCCTTATATTCTCTTGAAAGCAAATTTAATGAGTCTTCAATATTCAAAATTATACGTTTATGATTATCCATAGGCTCTTTAATTGTTTGAATAATTAAACTAATTAAATAATCAATTTCAATCATTATTTTTTTATCGTCTAAATTAATAAAATGAAACAACATAGGTATGCCTGCCTTAAATTTAAATAAATAAAACCGATATTTCCAAATCAATCCTATTTCATCCTCATATAAATCTGAATTATTAAACTTTGTAAGATATCCTATATATAATTTATTTATTGCTCTTTCTAACTCCAGCCTCTCTTTGTTCATTAAATAATTTTTAATTAACGAATTTTCCATAGAAAAACAAGGAAAAAGATCTATTGAACTTTTTTTATTATCTATTAGAAAATCAGAATCAGTTTTTTGTTCCAAATCTTCAGCAGCTGAAAGATTTATGTAATCCGAGATAATATTAAAGATGTAGCTAGAGTTTATTATTTTTTTTGTGTTCGAAACATTTTTATTAACTCTTATGTGAGAGTTTATCTTCTCTTCAAAATTAAATGATAAGTGTAAATATCCAAGTAACTTGTCATTAACTTTGTTCAAATAACTTTCATCTTGAAGTTTATTCTCTTGTGGGAAAAGTATTTCATATATTTGTGCATTCAAATCATAAATAATTTTTTCTTCAAGTACTCCTGAACGGTTTATTAGTATAGGTAAGTCTATTGATGAAATTTTTTCATTATAGTAGGCTGATATCAAAGGAAGTATGGAATACCCGAGTACAAATTCTCTATTACCAAGATAATTTTCATCTAATAATTTAAAAATATAGATACTAGTATAATTGCAAAGCGATGAAAAATTGATTACTCCGAAATTAGGCAAATTAATCTTAAAATTAATATATATCTTCTCACTTTTTTTATTTATGTTTTTTTCAATTACAATCAACTGTGATTGAATTGCAATTTTATCTGAAATAATTTTCCCGGACGAATTTATTAAATATTGCTCACAATGAACTCTTAGTGCAACTGGAAAGTGCTTCATATTCATAAGTGAATATTTGCTTTGTATTTTCTCAAATGAGAGTGCAATGTAGTCTATGTTAATATTCATTAGTAATTGAACTCACCCAATCTATTTCATTTCTTCCCATGAATAAACCTTTCACACTAAATAAATATTACCGGTATTTGTCATAGAAAGTCTACCGCCTTTATTTCAATTAAAAAGCGTCTCTTAAAAGCATCAATCATAAATGCATTTTAAACAGCGTTTTTTTCACTCTCATGATTGATAAATCGAGAAGAGGACTTAGTCCGTTAATAGGCTATACAATTCAAAGCCAAGGATGTGTACCGGCCGATCATCAAACTTACTTACATCTTTCAAATCAAAATTTTAGTGGCTATAAAGATTTTTATTCTTCAGGCTTAATGACCTTTAAACAATTTACTTTAAGCCAAGACGATAATCTAGCTCCCAATGAACTAATTGAAATGTATGATTCATACAAGACTAAATATGTTCAAAAACATCAATTAGAATTTTTAGAAAATAATAGAAACTCGCCTTTAATTCTCGAAAAATTCCATCCAATTTGGATTAGAAAAGTTGTTGATGAACGAAAAAATTTGGTTTTGAAACGTATTGAAGTTTTTTCTTCGAAATTAAAAAGAGGAGGATTCAACGCAATTAATAAAACGAGTGATGTTGAAAAAATAAGCTGTACTAGTATTAATGATACTAATCACGCTGATGAGAATAATGATTCGATTACAGTAATTGGGAATCATCCTTGTTTTGAGACTGATTTAAAGTCTCATATTATGTTGCTTACAGACATTCCTAGTTATATTTCATATTTAGATTTAATGAAGTTCTTTAACAATGATTTTCCATCAACAGAGGAAGGGCATGGTAAATGCGAAGGTTTCCTTGATATTCTTCTTACTCCTCCCAGATTTACACGTGGTATTTTAAACAGACAGTGCTATATTTTATTTGATAATAAGAAGAATAGAGATTCTGCAATTGAATTAATAAAAGGCAAAACAATAAAATCTTCAGTTACAACAAGTTCAATTATGTTGTCCTATAGTGATACAAATAATCAGATGGAAGATGCAAATGATAATGAAGATCTAATTGTACAACAATCTTTTGCAAAGTTTTCAGTTTATATTATTCAAGCAAAGGCTTACAACGAGAATTGTTTTACAAAAATTGAGCAAATTTCAAAGGTTCTCTCAACTCAGGAAAGACTTTTAATTGATAAGAGCAACATCAAAAAGATTATTGAAAAAGTTGAAAATGATCAAAGCATTAACTCTAACATAGTTGAAATGATAGAAAGTGTAGTAGGCGATGAGTCCATGAATATTAAAGCTACTGTTGATGTTATGTCATTATATTTAAAATTTGTGCATGGAATAGACTACTATTCATTATCTACATCATGCCCCATCCAAATGATTCCATTTAACGTCTCAAATCAACAGCTTGTGGAGTGTTTTTCAAACTATAACAATATGAAAGACTTAAATTCATCAGATACTTCTATTCAAGGAGATAATGAAAATTCAACCAAATATAATGATAGATCACTTATAATCTACAACGATCTAATGTTTTTATCTAAAGGATATATTGACACTTTAATTAGAAATAAATTTAGAATTGGATGGCAAAAAGACGAAGGCAATAATTCCGAATTGCAATTATGCAAAGGGCAAATAGACGATTTTCAAAATCAAGCTCTAGTTAATAAGCTTGAAGAAAATATTGATATTTTGTTAAAACTACCATCCATTTTTGATTTGATACCTCAGTCGGTTGGTGATAATGATGAATCTCTTTCTTGTTCTTGGAAAAGATACTGTGAACAACACACATTAAGAAAAAAAGCTGATAGATGGCAATGCGGCAAATGTTTAAAGCAATTTAAAGGCGAAGAATATGTTCATAAGCACCTTGCAAAGAAACATAGAGATTTTTTGGAAACTATTAGAGAAGAAATTACATTTGAGAGGATTATCAAACCATTAGCGGAAAAATTTTCATATCTAATATATCCAACAAATGCTGATGAATTAAATGTGACTTCCATAAATAAAAGAGGAATTAACAATGGAAATCCCCAAGGTGTATATAGGTCAAGACATAACAAGCATTTGCGTTCCAATCCATTTGAAAAAAGGAAGCATTTTAGAGACTGGGATACGCCAAAGCAACAGACAATTATTAATTCATCGAATGACATGAGAACTTCGATAAAATACGACGATTTATAGGTATTTATTTACTTTGGTACTACAGGATTTTTTAATTCAATAGTAATAGATCATGGATAGTTAATTAATTCATAATTTTGTGTATTACATAAAATACTTTTTTTTCACCTTCAGTGTTAATTTTTAATTTCTTGAAGCATGCATGCTCTGAAACTAATATATTTTATTGTTACATTTCATTGTCTTTTTAGAATATGAAATTTCAAGTTGTAATTCCCATACAACGTCTCCAAGAATTCAAAACAATTGTGTCTATATTAGTTATTTTTAATTCGTTGATTGTCTCTTGATAATTTAAATAAGTCTCATCAATAGTTGTACAAGAAGAATAGTTATTATCAACTTTTTTGTTTAAATGTTTGTATTTGGAATCTTCAAGATTAATGAAGACGTTTTCACACGGGCTCAATTTTGATTGAGCGGAAGTATAATCTTTTAAACTTGAATTTAAATTATCGCGTGCAGAAAGGTATGATTTGTAGTTTTTTTCCATATGTGTAAAGTAATCAGAAAAATTTAGGAAATTTATTCCCAATTGATTAAAAAAATACAAAAATGAATCGTAGTCTTGCTTATGTGAAGGTATGCAAATTACAATTCCTTTCTGTCCAAATCTACCAGATCTACCTGCACGATGTAAAAAAGTCTCTCTATCAATAGGTACATCGACATTAATTACAAGATCAATCATTTTTATGTCAATCCCGCGTGCAAGTAAATCGGAACAAACTACAACCCTACACTTATTTTCATGTAATGAAATAATTATTTCCTCCCTTTCAATTTGCGATCTTTTTCCGCTTGTATATAAGGTTGGAACATTTAATGAGTTTAAAGCTGACATAATTTTATAACCAAGTGAGCTATTATTTGTAAAAATAAGCGACTGCCTAAAAGGAACTCTGATCAAAATATCGACAATAGAATTTATTATATATCCCCATTGATGATAATTGTTTTCACTTAATCCATTTAGCTGAAATATTTTGCTTAAGAAAGAGTCATAAAGAAAAAAATTCATATTTTTTAGTATAGGGCTCTCAAGAATATTTGATGCTTCTAATATTGATTTAGGATACATACAATCTGTGTTCCTAATATCTTGAACGTGATTTAATACTTCAAGATGATCAACTTTTGCATTGTTTATTCCAAAGGATGAACATAATTGAATTTGCCTCAATTTAAATAATTTGTCATCCCTCGAATTTGAGTTAATTTTATATAATATTCTCTTCAGCAGTTGTAATTTATCAATAGGGAAGGTAGCTGAACACGCAATAAATTGTGTAACTTTCGAACCCAAACATAGCTCTAATATATACTTAGACTGCTCAATAAAACAATCTTCAAGAAGACGATCAGCTTCATCAAAAAGTATAAATAACAGTGATTCCCTCAACGTATTTACAGAAAAAAAGTTATTTGATTCATAGTTCATTAATTGGATAAATCTACCTGGTGTAGATATCAATATTGTAGGAATATTGAAATGAAACTTGCCAAAATCTTCAGAAATAGGACTTCCTCCTATACAACAAATATTTTCTATAGAATAAATATCCTTAATTGAATTTAAAAACATTGAAATCGTTTTGCTTATTTGAATGCAAATTTCTCTCGTCGGAGCGATAATAAGAGATTTTAGTTCCAAACAAAAATTTGATTGTTTTAAATAGCTATCTAAATTATCCAACAACTTATTTAAAGTAAATAGAACGAACGCAATAGTTTTTCCAGTTCCGGACTTTGCTTGGATTATTAAGTTTTCCTCAATAACTCCTTGACTTAAAATATGATACTGCACAGGTGATGGGAAAATGAAACCATTGGATAATAGTGCATCAATTAAATATCTGTGAAGAGGAAAATCTGAAAACCTTATATTGTGATTTACTTTAAGCCTGATATCATCAGGAAGCTCATTTTTGTTCAAATCTTTTGAAAACATAAGCAAATATCAATAAATTTACATTGCGCCAAAATAGTAAAGAAATATTGCAACTATGCCATAATATTGGGATGAATGATTAATGGATATAAATTTGAGATTGGTGATGCTAAACAGCTTTTTTTATTAACCACAACAACATTCATAGTTACAGGGGAAGCAATAGGATATTCAAATTGAGTTTGTATTAAATCAGTAATTGACATTCTTAGCGTATCTTTGGCAATGGGAAAAACGTAAGCCTGTCTATTGTCAACTATCAATGGAATTAAGTTATAAATAATTGGGTCATCTCTTTTAGAATGTGTTACAGTAAACGGTAATGATTTGTTTATCTGGCAATACACATTGGCTGTATTATAGCTTTGGAAGTTCATCGAGTCAATTTCATTCAAAACGTTATGCGAATCATTAATTGAACATCTTTTGTTATTTGCGTAAAATATATCTGTTTTCAACTTTTTAAATCTAAGAGCTTGCGGTGTTTGAATAAACAGGTTTATACTATGATCAATCGATGTTTTTTCATTTTTTATCGATGAGTGAATATCGAAACTAATGCTTACTGGAATTTTTTGTAAAACTTTGAATGGAAATGAATAAAACTTTATCTTAGTTTTTTTGAGAATAATATCTCTTATCTTTGAAAAAACAACTTTTGAAGAACCATCTAAGTATTCAGGATGACTTTCCTGATAAAATGTGTTAAATTTACATACGATACATTGGCAAAATAAGCTTCCGAATTCAATCAACTTATCAGTTAAATTCCCTAATAACAAGCAAAGTTTTTTATTTTTGTTTTTTTTTGGCATATAATTTTCAAAAAAGTATGAAAATGATATTGATCCACAAATCTCAGGTGTAGAAATAATAAATGATGAACATATTAACACTTTACTATCAAATATTTTGCACAACTCACTGTTAAATTTGCTGTTAACCGGCCATAGTGAGTGAAAAGTTGGAAAATTTACAATTCTGAATTCTTTCGGTTCAGTACCAAATTTAACGTAATTTTTGATTAAATTTGAATGAATGAGAAATTTACTTCCCATTAAAAACTGAATACTTGAGATATTGAACAAAACATTAATACGTGAGCTAACTTTTTTGATTTTCAAGTATGAAGTTAGTGTTTCCAATAGACTTAAAAAACTTTTTCTGTTCATTGTAATATATGAAATAGAAGTGAAGTTATTTATTGAAAATTGAAATAAACTTTCGATTGGAGAGTTTCCACTAAGGCACATCTCCATGGTCGTGTTACTTTTCAAAAAGTCATTTGTGTTCGTATTCCCAATTGACACAAATAATTCTTTTTTGGATAAATTTGTATTTATATATTTATTTTTCAATTTTGTAGGATAAAGTCCTAATGAATAATTCAAAATATTTGAATTATAGAGTTGTGGTTTAACTTCAAAATTAAATGAACTTGAGTTCTCATTAGAAACCCTAATTCTGAGGTCCGGGATATTTGATGAAAAATTAAACTTTGCTGCTGGATAAAGTAGCAATAAATCAAATTTAATATTTTTTACAATAGAAGGAGTTTTCCAAATTGCCCAAAATAAAAAAATGGATATTGATGCATGATAAATCTCTTCTTCCTTGATATAATACTGTTCAAATAAAATAGGTATAATTTCATGAGCAAAAGTTGAATTTTTTATTGCTGCCGAAGAAAAAACATTAAATACAAGTTTTTCGTCAAAATGTAGTAGTGGAGACTCAAGTATAGCAGTTAATGCTATGTGAAGAGCCTCTACATTTTCAAAATATGAATTAGATATTACTTTTAGTATATTATACCTTGTATATATATTACTGTCATTAATTATGGGCAATACTTTATTGATATTATTTATTGAAATTGGAGAAGCTTCAGATAGATTAATAATTATTTCTGAAACTAGTGATTGAATTGCAATATTTTCATCTAAGAAACAATCATATACTATTTCATTTATTAATTTTAAAAATTCTTTGGAATTTTTTATTTTAACAGTTTTTAACAACTCGTAAATCAACATAAAAATCTCGAACCTTACTGCCGGTGATTCATCGTCTAACCGTCTAGACAGCCACCCTTTGTCAAATAAATCATTATTTGATCCACAATTGTTAATTATTCTGTCATAATTCATGATAGAGAATGAGTGAGTAAAAGATTGTCTTGAATTTGCTTCGTAAAATTTAGGTATAGATACAACAAATAATTCTGGACTAATGGTATCACCTTGCATCAAAAGACAATCATTTGTCTTAGATTCAATATAGTTAATAGGAGAAATTGGCATTGAAAGTGAATCTTCAATAATTGACATTTCAAACTCTTCTAATTTAGTAATTAGTGTCGTGCAATAAACGCACGCAACCCGAACTTTAGCTTCTGTCGATACACTCAAAAAACTGAATATTTGAATAGCTTTTTTCATGGATTTTTGAATAATAGTACGCAATTCTGAATACTCTATACATAATCTTTTTTTCCCCCTAATATTAATACATTGGTGTTTTAGCTTAATTAAAATATTAATTATTAATGGGATTGAGTATATAACTGTAATTAAAATTTTTGAATTGTTTACAGAAAGCCAAATAATCATTCCTTCAAATAGTTTCTCCATTTTATTTAATGCTGCAAAGTAATTTGATTCTTTATTGAATACTATTGGCGAGTTGAATATTCCCAATAATTCGCCCAATAGTGCTAGAATATTATTAAACAATCCATAGTCTGTATTGTTTACCCCATTATAAATTTTTTCCAAATCACAAGTTATTTTAGGAATTTTTTTCGTAAGTTCATCCAGAATATCATGAATATATTCGTCAGAAATAACTCCATCAGAATTAAATTCATACCTTAATAAAACTCCTCTATGCTTTCTCTTTCTTTTTGATTCTATTTTTTTATTTGAATTCATATATTCCAAAGCTTTCAGCAATAAAAGTTTTAAAAATTTTTTTATCTCATGCAGAAAAAGAAATTAGCCTTGTACTGCCGCATAGAATTATGGCTCAAGTAGTTAAAGATCGAAAAATTTTAAGTAAAAAATCAATAACTATAAATAGAAAAAAGAAATACAAATGCTTAGTTAAAAAGAATCTAAAATCTGAAGACTTTTTTTTAAATTTGATTCCCGATAAAAATTTGATTTGCTTTAAGACAGAATTAACGAAAATATCAAACAGATCAAGTATTCACATAGCAAGAAGCAATGATTTGTCCAGTATTCATATGGAAAGTATATTAAAAATTACTAGGGATAATATGAAAATTCTTTATGATGAAAATCCATGGGGAGATATTTGGAGCCGAGGATGGGACGATCATTTGAAAATGAATGAATTATGCCACTATTTGTCTAACTACATAATTATTTATGAAAGAAATATAGATAATACTACTAATGCTACAACGAATACTAATTATTGCTCAGACATAACCTTCCACAAAAATTTATGCGCAGATATTAATATATTATCGTTTTTGAGCTTCCGCTTCGAGTTAGAGGATGAATTCGACTCATGTAACAAGCGTATAGTAGGATATATGTATGAATTGCAGTCTTTGGTTAAAGGGAAGGGATATGGAAAATTTCTTATTGATCTGCTCTGCTTCATTTGTAATAAACTTCAGATAAACAAAATAATGTGTACAGTATTAAGGAAAAATGTGGATGCAGTGAGATTTTATACTAAAAAATGTGGCTTTGTCATTGATGAAACATCTCCAGAACTTGAACCTTACATAATTTTATCTGCTAGTACATCGTAATCTTTTCTTGTTACGCATGTGAACTGACTATTTAAGGCGCTATTTTTTTTTAAGTTTAAATTAGTTCCTATTTACATTTTGATACTTGTAAATTATTAGAATTTACTTAATGGTGCAAAATTCATTTGAAATATGTAAGACTTATAGTCAGTTTAAACTAAGAAACCTCCCGGAATACTCCTATTGTACTCCTGATTTGATAGAGCTTACTCAGTTTATTATATTTAACAGTAAGTCATCATTCGATACAATAAATGAAGTAGTAGATGTATTTAGTTTTTTTGATACGGTCGAGCGGATTTATTATTCATGGCAAAAAAATCCCGTTGCATCGAGACAAGTTGATTATGACTTATTAGCACTTTTGACCGTTTTCAGAGCATCAAATTGGCTGAATTCAAATCAACATAAGATTTTAGAAGAATGCATTACTGATTTGACCGATGGATATACTAATTGGGATGTACTATTTCCAGTTCAAAATCTTCGTATTGCAGTCGAAAGAGCATTAAAGAGTCAAGTCACAGGGATTGTACAAGGAAGAAATGGAACTGAAGTGTGGTTCAGAGAGGGACATATAGGTTCAAATCAAGTTTCTGGAATGGTAATTTTGTCACCTTGCTATATTCAGATCAAAGATGTGATTGATGGAAGTATGTATACATATACAGGTGGCCCATTCCCTATGTCCCCTCTAGACTTCGAGGATATCCTAATGAATTGCCCAAAATCGTGGGTTTATAATACTTCTATATATTCATCCAATTCGGAATCACAGCTATAGGAATTTAGGAAGCTAAATCATAATTAAATGTTAATCTAGTAAGTACTTAAATTACCTAGTCATTTTAACATCTTCTTCTACTTCATATTCGAGGTTAATCTTTTTCTTTTTTGAAAGAATTCCCTTCAACTCATGTTTATGCATCATTTCAAGTTCATCCTCTGATTCATCATCTAAGTCCTCAATATATTCGGCCAACTCATCTTCAAGAGAATCTTCATTATTCTCTTCATCCTGAGTAAAATTCTCAAAATTTTCAAGCGTTTTCTCAAATTTATTAGTTGGATAGTTGTATATTCCGTCATATAATCCTTCCTTAAGTCTAATTAGTAACTCATTTTCAATTTCATTCTCAATCTTTGCCGCATTAAGTGCTTTGTGCTCTCTTGATGCCTCTCTTCTTTCTGTTTTTTTCTTAATTGGGACAAGTTTGGGTCTTACCATTAATGCCATCTTTCTTGCACGAATAAGAGTTTGTCTAATTCTAGTTAATCTATGTTTACACTTTAGTATTTGATGCTCAGGATAAACATTCTTTAAGTTATCATTTATTTGTGAGATTGCAACCAAAAAATTGTTACTTAATTTAATTTTTTCCCAAAGATATCTAGGAGTATGGGCTCTCTCAGCAGTTTTCATATATAAGTAACAATCTCCTTCGTGTTCAATAACTGTTGCATATAGTAAATTTGATAATGGGCATGATGTACGATTACATAACCCTGTAACATTATATTCATTTCTGCAAAAAGTGGTCTTGTCACATCTATAAATAAGGCAAAGAAAAAAGTTTATCAATTACTCGATTAAAATAAAACTTACTTTACTTTAAATGAGCAAAAGTTATTGCTAATACTATTCCATATTAACTCCGGATCGTTCATTTTTAATAAAATTTAATTTTTTTATTCAAAAAGTACAATTTGACTATATAACTATTACGCGCCGGCTAACTCATCTACTAAAATTGGATAAATTTTTTTTAATATGATAAAAGGCATTAAAAATTATATTGGCTTACTTCGTAATTAATTGATAATGTATTTGTATGCCTCTGATCATACTGAACATATTTTTTCTCTAGAAAAAACACGGTTATTTCTCAAATACGTACTAGCTAACAATTATAGACTTGAACTTTTTTTGAACGATAACTGCAGGTTAGACAATAAATATGTTCCAAGTGAATTGCATGAAATTATTAGTTGCGAACGAATAAATATAAATGAAGAGCATGCGACCATCAATCACTCTATATTTTCATTAAAAAAAAACACTGTTCTATTATTGAAGTTAAAGATTGATATGAATAATAAAATAATTCAATTATTTCCAATAGAGATTAAATATAGCCAAAATCAAAAAAATGAATATTCTTTAATTGAGGAGTTGATAACTGAAAATAACATTGAGATTATTGATCCCCTTTCAATTTTCGGGAGAAATTCTGATTATGTTGATTCAAATGAAACCTTTGGGAATTTAATTACGCCAAACTTAGACTCATTAATGGATTTCATATTTTTTATTTGGGGGTCAGATGATGAATTTTGGGACAAAAATAGTTTATGTAATGTAGGGA
Source organism: Cryptosporidium viatorum (assembly GCA_004337795.1). NCBI lineage: Eukaryota > Apicomplexa > Conoidasida > Eucoccidiorida > Cryptosporidiidae > Cryptosporidium > Cryptosporidium viatorum. The sequence continues at coordinate 32,960 of QZWW01000028.1, forward strand.
TATCAAAATGGTATAAAAGGCTTAGTAATTACAAATCCAAAGTTACAATATATGGGATTTTATTCAACATCCCAGACTCGTTAATACTAGAATATTTTGAATCTGATGACCTTGACATAAACTATAAATTATTATCAGAGAGTTCAAAGAAATGCTTAGAAGATATTAATAAATCAATCAGTGAAAATTCAGAGTTGTTCAGCATGGGTTTTACTCCGAAATTTACGTGGTCAACTCCCACAGACGCAACTTGGATCAATTCAAATCGTAATATTTGTTGTAAGACTTTAGAAGAATTGTTCATTCTTTTAAAAGCATCTACAAAAATTTCTGAGGACATTGATAGAGCGAAGGAAGGAAAGATAAGTAATGTATTACTCCTTAGAGAGTATATCCCAACATTGAACGAAATGTTCGAATTTAGAATATTCATCGGGGGGTGCAGACCATGTTCTGAATATAAAATTTTAGGTATAAGTCAAAGACATATATCTTACTATTACAAAGAATTGTCTGAAAACCTCAGATTGAGAACTAGAATTAAAACTTGCATCATGGAATTTTTTCTTTGTTCAAAAAAGGAATTGATTTTAGAATTATTTGATATTTTTAACACTATGTATATTGCATTTGATATATATATTTCAAACTATAAAGACAAGTTATCCATTCTGATAATTGATGCACAACCTTTATTACATACCTCACCTCTTCTATATAATTTATTCGAACTCAAACTTAATTTATTGGCAGAAGGAACAGAGTTAGATTTTGATATTTTAAGAACGGCGAACAATTCGACGAAAAACATGATTAATAACAGTTGTCTAAAAGGTTTTGTTCCGGAAGAGCTATTATCCGTTTCTAACTCTGACATTCATAACAATGAAGTTTTTGATAAACTAGAATGGATTGATTATAAATAGTTACTTTTCTAGATGATCTATTTTAACTTAGATTTATTTACTATAATATATAGGATTCCACAAATCAGGTGCAGAAACGAAATGTTCCTTATAGAAATTATATTTTTCTTTAGGTATTCTGAACCCGTAATTTAAGTAATCATTTATGGACTTGTCAAACTTAAAAAAAGATGAACTCCTCCTAATCGAATTTTTTTCATTAATAAAAGTTAGACTATTCTTTATGCTAGAATTACGTTGGTTTTTATCAAACTCATCAATTATTTCCTCTTGTATTATCTCTTCAATTATATCTTCAAGAGTTGCAATCCCAATTATTTCACAGTTATCTGGTAACGGTGTATTAGTCTTGGTTGAATATGTGTACTCGTCAACATAATTAGTAAGAATTGCAACATGACAACGACCTTGTTGAAACATGTTTAGAGCATCATAAGGGTTTGTATCTGGGGAAGTAAAAATAGGCTCTACAATATATCTATTGCAGGCTTTAGAGTCAAATAACGACTTTATTGGTATTGAATCGTCTGGATCGATAGTAATTAACGACTTAACTAAAAGTAATCCTTTAATATTGTGCCTATTTCCTGAATAAATGGGAATCCTGGAATGCCCTACTCTTAATATGTCTTCCAAAAGCAAGTGATCTAACTTTGAGTCGATATGTAACATATATACTCTATCTAAAGGGACTGAAAGTTCAAGGAGACTCTTATTTGCCATATCTAATACGCCTTGAATAATTGTAACTTCATCATTTGCTAATCCACAATTTTCAATCGATTTAGAGTCAATTGGATTTTTACTTTTTATTCGTTTTTGCGTGTCAATAGTTAATCTTTCATTGCCATCCAATAATGTTTGAAGAAATGAAGGATTTAGGCGCATCTTTTCAAAACTTTGGATTTTTCCTTTCACATTATTATGTTCGTTCTTTCCAGTATCATTTACTTGAACCTCCTCAATATATATTTTTTTTTCAATTTGTCCATCCATAATGTTTGGTACAACTGAAAGCAGTGATATAGGGGCGTTATCAAATTCACCAGTTCTTCTATGTAACGCTATTAATGCCTTCAGTTGGCCTCTTGCGTAGAAATTATTTGTCTTACCATTCTCCCCAATGAAATAATCCAGAAGTTTACTAATTGGCCATGAAAAAACAAATAAAGAAATTATGAGGCATCTTACAAAAGTCGCACAACTTGCTGCTATTCTAAGTTGGTGTTTACCTGTACAAATTGCCTGAGGCAGTATTTCGCCAAAAATTAATATAGCAGTGACTGATAAAATGACCGCAACCCAGCTTGGGATTATTCTGTCAAGAAAAAGTGGTAGCGCTTCCATACAAATAGAGTTAGCAAGTAATAAAGTAACCAATAATAAATGATGTCTTTTTATTAAATCAAGAGCAATGCTTGCCCACTTTTTTTCGTGTTCATTCCCTGCTTCAATTAATACGCGTAATTGAACACTGTCTAATGACATTAAACCTGTCGTTAAACCTGATAATATTCCTCCAAAAAAAATCAGTGCTATGCTAAACAAAATACATAAATAAAATTCGATTGAACCCGTCTTATATTTGCTTTCACCTGCATCAGACACTAATCCATTGTCCGTTGAATTGCTAATTTGTAAGGCATCACACAAAATACAATTATCAGTTAATCCTAAAATTATCAGATAAATAATTGAGCAAATAAGTTTAATAGATAAATACTGACAACTTAATTTGAAACACCTCACCATCCAAATGAGATGAAAACAATACTTTAATAGTTTTATCTTTTAATTTTTTATTCTACTTATTTTCGTTTGTAAAAATTTTCACCAATCTGATATAATTTATTCCAGTTTTTTTCATGACAATTATTTTATAAAACGTTCAAGGCGCCATATCGTTCAAATTTATTAAATATTATTTTAACTTTGTAATCAATGGATCTTACATTGCTAGAGTCAAATATTGGAATGCCAAACCTTCCAAACCAAGCTTGTGACGATCTGTTGTCCAGCTTAATTGAAATAGGTGACTTAGCATCTTGGTCTCTTTCTTCTGCAAAAGTATGTTTTTACTTATACTTGAAAAAAATAAAATACATTTCAGCCAGGAAATGGAATACAACAATTGAGGGATAATAATTCAAGTACATTTTGGCAAAGTGATGGCCAGAGCCCACACACAATTACGTTGAGATTTCCCAAAAAAACAAAAATTTCCGTAATTGATCTATACCTTGCATATAAAATAGATGAAAGTTATACTCCTCAAATAATTTCTATTAGGTCTGGAAATCAAGAAAGTGATTTAGAGGAATTAAAAGAAATGCAACTTACAGAGCCAGACGGATGGGTAAGAATTCCTCTTTCCCCAAGAGAAATCGCGGATAATTTTTTTAAAGATGCAATGTAAGTAAATAAAAAATAATTTAAACATTTAATTATGCTATTTTTAAGGCCAATACAAATCAAGACAATGTGTGATTCTCAAAATTATATTTCTGCATTCTGCATTCAGGTAAGAAACACCTTAGAAAATAAAAACTTGCTTATTTATTTTAGATAGCAATACTTGCAAATCATCAAACTGGAAGAGATACACATGTCAGGTAATGTAAATTATATTTATTTGAATTTATTCATATACCTTATTAGACAAATAAGAGTTTGGGGACCAAGAGAAGTAAACGGCAATGTTGTAGGGAAGTAAGTTGAAAATATAACTTAAAAATTGATTAAACTTTTCAGAATCCCAATTTCACAACCAATAAAAATGGGCACAACAGTTGATACAAGGATGTATCAGATTTTAAGATAAAACTCAAAAAATGAAGAATAAAAAATAAAATTTTATCATATTTGATTCGTAATTGACACGTAACCCAACCATAAAATCTTCCACATTAAAATAAATAGAAAATTAAAAGGACATAATGCTGTTTTACTAATTATTCTTAAATATTTAGATTAGCATTAAGTATTAAATAATAGGTTCTCATTCTGTAACTCGAAATAATGTTAAAAATAATAGAATTTTTGATGGCATGCTTCCAGCAAAGCAATTATCATTATTATAAAGACGATGAATTTAAGGAATGTAATGAGCCAAATTCGTTTTTAAAGTATACAATAATTGGAATGAAAATAATAATATATTCAATTTCATGGATTATGGTATTAATATGGGATGCATATGAATACGGGATGGTTTTTTATGGGTTAATCTTGAGTATATATATCTTGAAATATTATTCGAGACATTCATGTTTGAAATGCATATTTGAAGAAAATTTTAAAAAACAAATATTGAAAAACATATTGCCAGAGTTTAAACGAAATGATAAACTGACAATCTTAATACGCGCATTATTTAGTTTTGTAATTTATTAATAAAATGAGCAAGGAACGAATACTAGAAGATCAAGATACTTCAAAGTGGAAAGTTATTTATCCTTCATATATTAATAGTAACAATACAAAGTCTGCTGGTAGATTATCTTCTCTAATTCATTCTGTAGACAATCCAACAGTTGCAGAAATAGCAGAAGTATGTATTCAATTGGGAATACCTTGTAAGCTTGAAAGCAAACGTTATCCAAGAGACTGCCGAACTCTTGGAAGAGTTAGATTTCAGCTTTTCGATGAAAGTGGGAGAGCTTTCAATGATAGAGTTTTAACAAAAAAAACTTTGCTTAATCAAATCGGCATAATGATACCAAAATTAAAAAATAGACAAAATACTACATCCTCTATTATGGATGTTAATTCAAGAAATAATAAAGTAAATATTGGTGAGATTCAGACTGAAAATAATGGCAAAATTAATGATAAAACACACTTTGCAACTTATAACAGTGTAAATATACATTCCAACAATGGAAAGAGTAGTTCAAAGAAAAAGAAATAAGTCAAGAAATTTAGTAGTGGATAAGAAAACATTAAATGAACAATTTTCATTTGGAAGTGAAAAAATTATATAGCTAAAAATAATTTAAAAACGTAGAGGAAATAATATTTTAATTGTAGTTTTTTTGAAATTGATCAAAGCTTATCATTGTAAGCAGAAATTGCTGGTTCATAAGTTCTGTTTCATCTTTCTTGCCTGTTCCACAGAGTTGTTTTTTATTCCCTTGCCAAATAATAGTATGTAAAGAATTAATAACAAGCTTTTCTTCTTCGTATTTTTGATATATAATAGTATTGCCATCAGGAGAAATATATCTGGTTGTAAGTAAAATTATGTAATCCCATTTGTAGTACTCTCTTTCGTTATTTGGAATATCAGTATATAAATTATCTATAGTCCACTGTATGTCATCCTTGAGGCAATTACAAAGAGCAGGCACTATTTCAAGAGGAGTATTCGCAAATCTCTCATTGACCATTAACCCGACATTTTTTTCATAAATTACGGAATTAAAAAGATTTTCAAATTCTTTGTTGTGACCTTTTGAAATAACTCCATTTAAATAATCAACAATTTTATTTAAAACATGTTTATATTGACGGAAGTTCAGAATTGTAGAAAATGCAATAATATTTTCAGAAATAGAAACTGTAGTTCCGATATTCCCTTGATTACAAATCAGATCGACGAATTCGTGAAATTGAATACCCTTAATTCGAGAATATTGCGACATTAACAAAATATTTTTTATACTGTGATAATCATTTTCATTAGGATCATTAAATTCAAATTCTCCATCAATAGTAGATTCATTATCACTGGAGTCTGAATCAGTTCTTTTAGCCTTTTTTCTCAAAGATAGGTTTTCAGTTACTGACAAAAAAATTTCTTCATCAATAGATTGATTTTTGGAATTCGAATGGTTAGATTCATCATCAGCAAGAATATATTTTTTTGAGCTCATAATAAGTTTAATAATGTATTTATATATAAGTATATGCTGATTAGTTATTAATATGGAGAAACTATATAATTAATTTCGAAAATAAATCAAAAGACTAAAAAATTAGCCGCGCATTCTTTGACAATCTCTATATAAGCAGTTTTAATCAATGAACTTGATTAAAATTTCAAAACAAGTGATTTATTAATAACAATATTCTCACGTAAATAATAATTTAACGGTTGGTTAATTATAATTAGAAAAAAGAACAAAGATCGTCGGCACGCAAGTGGCGGATTACTTGACAAATTTATTTTAAAATGGATTCTCAAGGAAAGAACGCACGCTTAAGTAATGGTGGCCATAAGGAAAATTTAATGACACAAGCTACTGGAGAAATAAACAAAATATTTGAAACAATAGTCAAGAAAAAAACAACTTTCAAAGTTAATTCAGAAACACGAAAACAAAAAAACAAGTTGAACAAACGAACGAAAAAAAATATTGTAATTAAAAAAAATTCAAATAAGAACTTAAATATTAATAACCATATTAAACCCGTAAGGTATTTGAATGATGGGTTGCCAGTTTATAGATTAGAAGATATAAATCTAGGTAAGTAAAAATCATTTAATGCTCTGGATGATTAACTCTAAATAGGTGATGGAGGAGGCACTCCCGACTGTCCATTTGATTGCAATTGCTGTTTCTGATTTTTTGGGTGTAAATTAATACCAATTATGCGTTTTTGCAGATCAATTGAGCATTGGGCAAATGCTACTCAATAACTATCTTTGTAAAATCAGCATACAGTTAAAATATTCCATTTATATTAGATTTACTTAAGTTTTACTACATTTTTTTGCATATCTTTTTTCGTAAATTTAATTTCAAGTTTAATTTATATGCAAATCTTTTCACATCTCCCTCTCTCTCTCCCCCCC